>LD352986.1:25561-39121 GCA_001465055.1 Ptychodera flava
TTAATCCGGAAGAGAATTCATTTGTCAACAATACTATGCCATACTTCGTACAGTGAGCTGTGTTTGCAAAATTAATTACCTTGCATTTTTGGAAAAAAGACCCTTTTCAAAACAGAAAAAAGAAAACGCGTGTATTATCAAAAGTCAAAGCAAATAATTCGATTAATGATGGCGAGATCACGTGCATCGACTTTTCTTTAACAGAAGTCTCCATCAATACTATGTTTTAACGCCGTCGTTGCATTTTTTCGGTCTGAGGGTACGTGCTGGCTGCACCCTGTATAACGAACACACCTGTTTAATAGCATTTGCTCTCTCAGCTATTTGGTGACAAAACGAAACAGGAACATTTCCCCCTTGTCCGTTAATACTAAAAATAATACAGACATCGTGTTTATTAAGAACTACGCCATTTATTTAGTAATAAATAACTCTAAATATTACAAAAATAACAAAATCCCATATTTAGGCCTAATTGGTGTTGGACGCTTGTTATACCTCTAAAAACGTGCTGAAAGCCACCAGTCAAGAACTAGACAGACAAAATTGTATGAGGGTCATTAAAGGAACAAAGTCGCTCTATTTTTAGTTTTTTTAATGAATATGATTTGATGTGAAGTGCATAGTGTGTGTTGTTTGCCTTCTCCAAACATTCTGAAATTCTGGTCAACTTGCACAATCTCAACTCTGCTTGCAGCCATACAAGATTTAAACATTCAGTGACAAATGACAAATTTTACGGTCCGTACCAAAACATCAAGTTCAATAATTCAAGTGTACGACTTCCATAGTGCATGGCTGAAGGTACACTGTTACATATATAAAGTTAGACTTCGTGAAAGCTTTTGTAACACTATTAAAACTTATCTAGTTGTGCCTTTCATATTTGTCTGCATCCAGCAAAGTGGTATCATTGTATACTTTCCTACTTATGTACCGTCGTCATTTGTACCCCGAGTGACTTTCTGCAAGTATTCCATGTTTCCTTGATATCATGAAAAGGTAAAAAAAGAGCGACTTTGTCCCTTTACTATTTTCTATATCATTATAGTGCATCACAATTCTACGATTCACTTTCTGAGATTCCCTTGTAATCCTTATCTTCTGAAAACAAAATTCTCGTTTCCATCAGCCGTACTTAATCGGTCAGATATATCCCTCTGTAACTCAGATTTCAGAAGAGTAAACCAGCTTACGGAGTTCAGTTCAGACTTCATTTCTCACAACCAGAATACTTTAATTTCTTACATTCCCTTGTTCACTTACATTCTATACCTATCTGTAGTCTATATAAAGTGCGCTACTTTGCTTTTGAAAACATTTAACAAGGTTCTTTCTGCATAATTCTAAGAACAGGCACAAAGAAGAAATTGTTTATTTTTGTCTTCTGCGAAGGCGCCATTGAAACTGGCGTATGGCGTCGGACTTGGTCTTGTAAGGCCGTCTAACGCGTGGTGGGTTTCTTTCTGCGCTGCGTCGTCTTCGCCCTGACAATGGATCGTGATCTGCGTTTCTCTCGTAGAATCAATCAACAGCACTGAAACAACGAAATAAAATGCAATCATGAGTATGTGATTATGACATCGCCTCTAACACTACGAATCGCAAATTTAATGGACAATGGACAGTAATCTATGTTTGTTCACCACAATATCGCCTCATAAAACTAACAATTGGAGTGAAATCATTCTCGAGTGACCTTTAACCTCTTGTGTTGCTGTCAGTTCAATTCAGCTGACGTAGGTCAAATGACGAAAGCGAAAGCGCAAAATTTTATTTGTGATTTACTTATAGAATAAAAAGATAAAATGTTTCTTCTCCCCGCAGTAAGATCGCTTATTTTTGTTTATTTCGTCCATTGTTGCAGCAGAGAGAATGCAAGAAGAAAGGAATTGTTCGTATACAAAAATTCATGCCGAGACCTATTAACAGTAAACCGTCATAAAATGCACTGAACATAGTTAACCTTTAAAATTGCCATTAAAATTGCCATTAAAATGTACATAAAACATCAAGACTGTCGAGAAATTGAAAGCACCCTTTCAAGTGTAGTCGGCCTACTATTTGAACTTGAATAAAACAATCGTCGTGTGTACTCATCAATCATCAGTGAAAGACGGAAAAGTAATTTGCATTACAGCAAAAACTGCACTCACCTTCGCGGTAGCATGTACGACTTTTTGACCTCTGACCTATAGCCTTTTGTTGACGTCCCTGGTTGCACTTACTGTTAAGTAACCACAGTACTACCACTAAACCCAGCACAGCGACGCAGAGACCTGGGACCGTGACTGCCCACCAACTTAATGAAACCGCACAAGGATTATCCACGTAAATCGCCACACAAAAAGGAAGAAAGAAGAAATTTTTGCTTTGTTCATTACTGACAAGCTGTTTCTTTCGGTTTTGTCTGAACAGAGGGTTCTTAGTTAAATGCGCCTCGATAGTGAGAAATAAATTTCTGCTCAAACTCGCCTCAATCAAACTTCCAACCATATTCTTACCAAATCAAGAATAAAAATCAGGAGTCATCGTGCAAAGCTTTGTATAGAGAAACAAACAAACTTTACCGACATTTGCAATTCAAAATTGCCGCCATCCCTGTGTTAACTCTGTGAAGAATCAAAATTGTCTATTTTCGAAAAACTAACCCTGTGATGAACATTTTTGACTCTAAGAGCTTTAGAAAGACCCCCACCCTAGTAGATTAGAAAATAATTTCCCAAAAATGACAGGAGTCATATATATGATAGGAAAAAGACCGATATTTGTAATATCGGACTCGGTAAATACTCACCGTTGTAAACTTCAACGGTTGTAGCAATATTGGAGACCGTGGTGACATCGGAAAGTAAATGACTTGAGTTAAGGATTTGTTTCATCGTCACGTTGTTGTCAAGATTTGACGTGTCGTTGCATTCTGTAAAAATAGCAGTAACAAAAAGAGTAAAAGTGCTTTCTTACTGTCTATCGACCTAAGGTATTTTTTTCATGTTCGCTGCATGTATTGTTATACTTTTTTGATTTCCTCCCATCTGTCGTACCCTTTAACGCTATATCACACATCATGAATATGTGACATTCACCTCCATATGGTTTGACCTAAACTTTCTCTTACCCATGATCCTTGTAGACCCGTTTACAGGAAACTACAGCGAACATGGTTAAAAGTGAAACATACCACCACAGCCTTTGATGACAGTGATGCCATGTGCATGGCACTTATTTACTGTGTGAACGCACATCATAGATAGGATGATGATGACGTGCCGTGACATAAATTTTAAGGTCGGACTCAAATTTATCGATGAAGAATAACAACAGACGCTATACCCAAAACTATGAACGTTAAAGTTTCATAATGTTTAATCATCCACGAAACTTTTGTGCATCGCTATAATATACTCATTTCAAAAATAAAATTAACTGAAACAATTTGATGATTACAATTATCCACTTAGGGAAATCCTTAAATTTGAAATGAGTTTACAAGCTTCTGCAAGACGTAGCGTAGTTGGATGAAAATCGTATTTATCGTGGTTTGATGTATTTAAGCTGTTGCTACCAACATCGCACCAAGCCATTACATCAGATTGTTCTGTCAAGTCGTTATCACCTAGGAGTGTTTTGCCCCGATGAACCACGTTCGCTAGATAGAATTTCTCTCTTCTGACTAAACAGCTATTTTTAGCATTGGAAAAGCAACTTGCAGACTGTTTTGCGATTTTCAGAACAAAAAGCGGTCTGCGTCAGAGACTGACCTGTCAAACGCCAGGTTAGATTGCGTAATCAGGGCAAGTCCCGGTACAATGACTTACGGACTTCGAAAGTGTGCCTAAAGACACATTACCTTCCAAGGAAAGTAGTTTTTATAATGGCCTACTTGTGGCGTTAATTTAAAAGATCCTCTAATGAATATTCAACACGATTGGAACAATGATAGTATTATTGCATGGTGTGGAAAATGTTTTTTTGAGAATGCTTTGACAAACGAAAAGTGATGATTGAAGGTTGATGGCATTTTTCGTGCGAATAGGAGGGGATCGGTAAAATGTGTAAAAATCGGTTAAAATTCATTTTGAACAAATGATATGCTAAATACTTCCAATTGTGTTATATACAGTCTTCTGTATTAAATATCGAATGCGTCAGAAGTTCACGAACCACTTTCACTTTGAAAATATATATTGAAGTATGTAGATATTGACTCTGCCTGAAGATCAAAGGTGAAATAATGTAAAAACGAGAATTAATTTGTACCTGGAACGTTTCGGCAATCGCTTTGGCATGCATTATTGTTTTCAACTTTGAGCATTCCCCGAAGATCACAAGACACACAATGTCCCGTCGATGTTCGGAACTCATCTGGATAACAGCGACGCCGATTCCGAAGTGTCGACGTTGTTGTAGCATCGTATACGTTGACGATGGTCACCAACACCAAGAAACCAAGAACACTCACAGCCACAAGAGCAATCCTCCACGACAAAAGCTGCCCCTTCTGAATCTCTCCCATCGCGTTGTTTGTGTCGTCACTGTCTTCTACTGCAGTATTGAATGGTTGCCTTCTGCTGTCATGAAAGTTTGACAAAACTCTCAGCGTTCATCAACAGCTACAAACCAGGCATGCCACGTTGCAAACTCTGATTTGATATTGAATTGTTTACACTGATGTTTTTATGATGAGCCACTTTCAACTGGATGTGAGGGGAAAAGCCCCTTTCTAAAAATAGACTAGCCTTCTCGCCGAACATCATAGTGAAGACGTTTGTACAACGTTTACATGTACTTACATCATTTGTTTTATATATACAATGTCGACATTGCAAGCTCAGGTATTAAAAAAACACCAGTGGAAATAAGAAATAAGAGGCACCAATTTTCACACGGCGTCTTTGACGATTTAAAACCTGTTAAATACTTCGCCGAGGTTGCATTGGCTTCCAGCAACAACCATGCAGCGGCACTTGACTGGAGCCGCTTTCTCGACTCACCACAGTGCCAAAGCTGATTAACAAAGGTGGGATCGTTCGGTTCCGGAATTACTGAAAGATCTACGGCGCGCCGATTCTTTCAAAATTATTTCAAATATTTGTGAAGATCCGGAAGAAAAATCGCTGGGGTTAAAAAATACGAAGGGAGGGGGATGTCATCCAAGATAAAAAATCGCTGGGGGTAAATAAAACGGAGAGGGTATGTAAATATCAGAGAAACAAATCGCCGGGGTTAATAAAAAGAAAAATCCAGAAAAAAATCTGGGGTATTGAAAAATCGAAGGGGGGGGGGGGGATGTAACAACCAGAAAAAAAATCGCTGGGGTAAAAAAACTGGGCAGATCGATGCGTTTTCTGAAACTTATAGAAGCTTATTGACCTGCAGCTCTGTTTACGATGAGAATAGTTGCTGGTGGGTTGCGGTAGCTCCTACTCATGACCGCATGCTGAAGACTGCAAAAAATCTTTCGTATTGGTGATTGTGTCCTGACATATAAACATCAACTTTGTACTTGTGAAACAGATCTTCCACATTGTCCCTGAATACCTTCGCCTCGACGTTGCATCGCGACGTCCACTTAAGCCAGTCGCTACAGTACAGAGGGCGGTGTCCGAAAACAAGAATCCACGGGACGTTCGCTCTGTTGGCGTCGGCTTTTCTCAGATCGTTCTCCAGCCAACGATGCCGCGTCCAGCCCGGGCTGAAATCATGTTCTGTCCACATGGAAGCAAAATGGACGCCCATGTAGTCAAATCACTAATAAAATGGGGACCCCGAATGGCTGGCGTTGGTAGGCATGTGGAACCAGTTCCTGGAGACGGAAAAATTGTACTGCACTTCGTGGTTGCCAGGTCCGACCATGCAGGGTACTCGTGCTGCAAACGGCTCCACCATCGCCATGTACTCGGTCCATACGAACGAGTTGTTGCTCACGAAGAGACTGAAATCGTCGGCGTAGCTGATGTCACCCGCATGCACGACGAGTTGCACTCCTTTGTCGAGGTGGCGAGCGATAGACTCTGGGTACGCTTTCCGAACACAACACCCATGCATATCGGCGACCAGAGCAATCTCTCCCCGTTCCATTTACCCCGAACAGGCATGGGACTTCCACGCTCCAGGTTTACCGTGAAATTGTTACAAGACCTTGTAGTCTGAGAAGTTAGAACTTATCTACAACAGCTGCGATAATTGCTTTCCGACTAACAAAAAGCAGGAATGAGGCAGTGGCTTTGCTTATTTGTTGAAAGTATTGCCATGATACGTTTTGTTGTGAAAGTGTACAATAATCTCTAGAAGCGGCAGCAACCTCTACTATCAGTCATAAGCAATTGAATTTAGGTTCTGATCAGACAGTGACATTGGGTCGTGTGATTAGCAGCTGGTAGTCAAAAGTGGGATAAGCAAATATCCTATATAAATTAGAGCGTAGATTTTTCAACAATTCTCGGATATTCTTTCGAAATTATCAAAATAACACCCCAGGCTAACTTACAAAGTGTATAAATATAGCGTTACGATTATGCTTTTGACAGATAATTGTGGGGGTTGTAAGAGTTGTAAGTGGCGTTCTTGTAGTTTGAAAACTTTTTTATGTGATTAATACTAGAACGTAATGTCATATGAAAATTATTTATCGAAATCCTGATGTTGTTCAGCGAAAATGAAAATCAGTCATCAATACCGGAGTTTTACTGGAGAGTTTCGTCGACAGTAATGTTGGATGTTGTACACGATGGGGTTTGATTGCCAGGTCATTTCTTAATACGTCTGCATCAAAACATCGAAAACATTATCCAAAGCTACCGCTTTTATCACAATACTATAATCTATGGAAGTCTACATGTTGGCATAGCGAGAGAAGACTCATATTTCGTTGACGATATACTAATTTTATTTTCTCAAGTTTGTTTACTTATCATTTACAATTTATACTACTAGTACTTCATTTTTCGATCAGAAATCTGTGATTTTTGCATTAGCGAATTGCATTTGTGCCCAGGAGAGCTATGATCTGCAATTACATCATTGTTGTAACTTGCTTTCTGTTTCAGTAAATTGACAGTTTCCTTAGAATTATGATCCCAGGTACAACCTGAGTGAACTAGAAGTGACCTTTGCCTGAAATGTCTTTCCTAAACTTTTATTTGACAGTATTGCATGAAGAACTCTTGCACAATTTGAATGCACGTAGACTGCGGGGCTGCATGCATAATGAGCGCTTTCATGTCCTGACAAACGTATGGAAGGATTGCTGATCGTAAACAGTGAACAGCTAAGGCTATTTTGTGGTGGATACAATACTACTATTCTACAAGTGCCAAGAGTGTCAAATTTACAGTTTCGCGTAGAATAGCCCCACGCAGACTCCGAGCGCCAGTGACACAGACTCTGAGCCCCTGTGATACACAGATTCAGAGTGCCTGTTTTAAAATTCGAGTGCCTGTGACACAATGTCTGTGACCTGTGCAATGAATAATGCTTCAGTCCTCTCAGTATTATCTGTTAATTTAACCTACGTCATAATTTAATTTATGCACAGGGGGTGCTATAAGGGAACCATGTCGCTATCTTCCTGGAAAGTCCCTGTGGCAGGTTATCATTCTGTTGAAAAGTTGCCAAAGTGAAAATAATTATCAGATGACAAATTAAAAGAGCGCAGTACCATTGTAATTGGCAATCCTAGAAAATCTTGAGATTTTAACGTTAAGATGGAATCACATACCGAGTAATTTAGGGATGTATCTAGATACTTAAAGAATCGAAAAATCGTCGCTTTCACTTTGAGAATTACTTCTTCGGTTGATTGAACTTTGGAAACATACTCGGAATTGGATGAGAGCTTCTTGAAACCAGAGACGAAAGATAAAATAAATGCAGAGGCATTGTCACTATTCGCAGCTCAGTTAGTTGTGTGAGGCCAAATTCAAAGCAAAGAACGCGGGTTAGGCAGTTACAGACGCCGTTGCCTATAGTATCAGAGTTACAACGGAGTACAAGTACTTGACAACGGCAGCTCTCCATTGGACATCACGTGCCGAAAAAAGTGCCAAATAGTATCGTCGACCTCGTGACAGCTATTCTGTAAGTACCAGTTTTACAGAATGCATGATTTTAAATCAATGAATATATTCCATTGATCATGCATTATTGTCGGTTGGCCGTGTTTTGCATACTCAGATTATGCCCCTGATACATTTTATTTACGAAATCAAGCATCAGGTTACTGGGGTCGCTCACAATGTTTTCGTGATGTTGTTCATAAAGTGGACTCAACAACATTTTTATTCTGTTTGTGAAATACTGTTTCTTGCTCTATTCTCAAAATTGCTTCGGAATTCCTACTGTTAAACTTGTCAGCATATTTAGTACGCACGCAACGTTCAATTTCACTGTTTACAACTGAATTTTAGTCCGGAAAGGAATTCTTTTGGCATCAATAAAATGCCATCCTATGACTCCTATGGACAATGAGCTGTGTTTGCAAAATTAATGACTTGCATTTTGAAAAAAAAAACTTTTCAGAACAGAAAAAAAGACGAAAACGCGTGTATTATCAAAAGTAAAAAGCACAAAAATTCGATTAGTGATGGCGAGATCAAGAGTATTGACTTTTCTTTCACAGAAGTCTCCTTTAATAATATAAACGCCGTCGTTGCATTTTTTCGGTCTGACGGCGCTGACTGCACCCTGTTTACTCTCTCACCTATTTGGTGATGAAGCGAAACAGGAACATTTTCCGCTTTGTCCGTCATGTCTGAATACTGAAAACAATACAGTCATTGTGTTTATTAGTAACTACGCCGTTTATTTAGTAATAAATAACTCTAAATATTACAAAAATAATAAAATCCTATATTTAGGCGTAATCAGGCTTGGACGCTTGTTATACCTCTACAAACGTGCTGCAAGCCACAAACATGCTGAAATACTGGTTTACTTTACACAACCCCAACTCTGCTTGCAGCCAGACAAGATTAAACAGTGAAACATTTTACAGTCCGTACCAAAACATCAAGTTCAATAATTAAAATACAACTTTCATAGTGCATGTTGAATATACACTGTTACATATATAAAATTGGACCTCGTGCAAGTTTCTGTAACATTATGAAAACTTAGCTAGTTGTGCCTTTCATATCTGTTTGCATTCAGAAAACGGGTAGTTTTAACATTTTTGCATTCATGTACCGTCATTTTGTACCCTCAGTAACTTCCTGCAACTATTCCATGTTTTCCTGATGTCACAATAAGGTAAAAAAGAGCGACTCTTTAATCAGCTGGTTGGAAGTACCTGCCAACATATTTTTATATATCACTATTGGGTATCAAAATTCTACGACTCACTTTATGAGATTTACTTGTGATCTTTATCTTGTGAAAACTAAATTCTCGCTTCCATCGGCCGTATTTTATCAGTCAGATATATACCTCTGTAACTCAGATTTCAGGAGAGTAAAACAGCTTACAAAGTTGCAATTGTCCAGTTTAGACTTCAGTTCTTAGAACCAGAATATTTCAATTTCTTACATTCCCTGCTTGACTTACATTCTAAGTGTACTACTTTGTTTTTTGAAAGCATTCAACAAGATTCTATCTGCATAATTCTAAGAACAGGCACAAAGAAGAATTTTTTTATTTTTGTCTTCTGCGAAGGCGCCATTGAAACAGGCGTGTGGCGTCGGACTCGGTCTTGTAAGGCCGTCTAACGCGTGGTGGGTTTCTTTCTGTGCTCTGTCGTCTTCGCCCTGACAATGGATCGTGATGAGCGTTTCTTTCGTAGAATCAATCAACAGTACTGAAACAACGAAATAAAATGCAATCATGAGTATGTGATTATGACATCGCCTCTAACACTGCGAATCGCAAATGGACAATTGACAGTAGTCTATATTGTTCACCACAATATTGCCTCATAAAACTAACAATTGAAGCGCAATCAATCTTGAGTGACTTTTGACCTCTTCTGTTCAGGTCAGTCAAATGATAAAAGCGAAAGCGCAAAGTTTTGTTTGTGATTTATCGGATAAAGGATTTTTTTCAGTCTTAAGAAACTGGTGATTGCTTGCGATAAGTTCTAATCACGACGTGGGGTAAATGTCAAAATTGTTTGCATACAAAAATTCATTCCGAGGCCTTTCATTAAGAATAAACGGTCATAAAATGGGCAGAATACGTACACAAAACATCAAGATTGTCAAGAATTTGAAAGCACCCTTCAAGTGTTGGCCGACTATTTGAACTTGAATAAGACAATTGTCATGTGAACTCATCCATCATCAGTGAAAGACGGAAAAGTCATTTTTGCATTACAGCAAAACTGCTTGCTCACCTTTGCTATAGAAGGTGCGACTTTTTGACCTCTGACCTCCAGCCTTTTGTCGACGTCCGTGGTTGCACTTACTCTTCAGTAACCACAGTATTGCCACTAAACCGAGAACAGCGACGACGCAGAGAACTAGGACTGGCCACACATAAGGATTCTCTTTGTAGATCGCTACACAGGAAAGAAAGAAGAAAGAAGATTGCTTTGTTCATTACCAAGGGGCTGTATCTTTCGGTTTTATCTGAATCGAGGGTTTAGAGTTATATGTGCCTCGATAATGAGAAACTTAAATTTTTGCACAAACTTTCCGTGATGAAAACTCCAACCATTCTCTTACCAAATCAAGAATAAAAATAAGGGTTTACCGTGCAAAGTTTGGTGTGGAGAAAAAAGTAACCTTTACTTATATATATATATTTTCAAAATAGCCGCCATCCCTGCGTTAACTCTGTGAGGAAAATCAAAATTGCCTATTTTCGAAAAACTGAGATGGTTAACATTTTTTCTGACTCTATGAGCTGTAAAACGAGCCGCCCTTTTAGATTAGAAATTAAAAGAATTTCCAAAAATGACAGGCATTGTGTAAGCCTTTTGAGTATGGAGAATTTCCGGTACAAATCTGACAGGTGTTATTTTGTCTGAAAATTTGATTATCTGCATCTTTGACAATTAAAGTATATATGATTGGAAAGAGACCGATATTTGTAATATCGTACTCGGTAAATACTCACCGTTGTAAACTTCAACGGTTGTAGACATATTGGATACCGTGGTGACATCGGAAAGTAAATGACTTGAGTTAAGAGTTTGTTTCGTCGTCATGTTGTTGTCAAGATTTGACGTGTCATTGGATTCTGTAAAAATAACAGCAAAGCAAGAGAGTAAAAGTGCACCCTTACTATCTATTGACCTAAGGTTATGCGGTAATTTTTTCATGTTTGCTGTATTGTTATACATTTTCGATCCCCCTACTTCTGCCATCCTCTTTAAAGCTGTAACACATCCTGAGTATGTGAAATTCACCCTCATATGATTTGGCCTAAACTTTCTGTTACCCGTGATCCTTGTAGACCTGTTCACATGAAATTACAGCGAATACGTTCAAAGTGAAAGCTATATACCATCACAGTCCCGTGACGACTGTGATACCTTGTGCATGGCACTTACTGTGTGAACGCACATAGATACTTTAGGATGATGATGACGTGCCTTGACAGGAATTTTAAGACCGGACTTAAAATCATCGAGAGGCCTAAAGAAATAATAGGGAAAATCCTTAAATTCGAAATGAGTTTACAAACTTCTGCACAGTGTATAGAATTACGATCATATTTATTGTAGTTTAATGTGTTTAAGCCGTTGCTACCAACATGGCGCAGAGTCAGTAGTTGGTCAGCTTGTCCTGTCAAGTCGCTTGTCCTGTCACCAAGAATTTTTTTTGCCCCGCCCGGTGAACCACTTATACCCAGATAGATTTTCCCCTCTTCTGACTAAACAGCTATTTTTAGCATTGGAGAAGCAATTTGCAGCCGTTTTTCAGTGTCAGAACAACAAGTCGGTTTGCGTCAGAGATTGACCTGTCAAACGCCAGGTTAGATCGCGTGTAATCAGGGAAAGTCCCGGTACAGACTTTGAAAGTGTGCCAAAACACAACCGTACCTTCAAACGAATGTGGCGTTCATTTATAAGATCCTCTGATAAACATTCATCACGATTGGAACAATGATAGTATTATTGCATATAGTGTGGAAAATGAGTTAAGAATGGTTTGACAAACGAAAAGTGATGATTGAAGGTTGATGGCATTTTTCGTGCGAATAGGGGGGGGGAGTCAGTAAAATGTGTTAAAATTGGTTAAAATTCATTTTAACAAATGATTTCCTAAATACTTCTAAATGTGTTATCCACAACCAATTCTCCTGTATTGAATATCGAATGCGTAAGAAGGTAACGAACGTGACCACTTTCACTTTGAAAATATATATTGAAACGTGTAGATACACTGACTCTGCCTGGAGATTATCTTCAGAAATAAAAGGTGAAATGTAAAGACAAGAATTCATTTATACCTGGAATGGTTCTGCAATCGCTTTGGCATGCATAGTTGTTTTCAACTTTGAACATTCCCCGGCAGAGATCACAGGACCAACATTGTCCTGTCGATGTTCGGAACTCATCTGGGTCACAGCGTCGCCGAAGACGGCATGTCTTACAAGCGCCGTTGACTACAGCCCCTGCTGCGACAGCATCGAAGCAATGGTGGCAAGACCGACAGTGGCCGTCCCGCGTGCGGTATTCGTCGGGATCGCACCGTCTCCGAATGAGTCCCTTCCGAGGTGCCGACGTTGTTGTAGCGTCAGACACATCGGCGCCGGACACCAAGAAACCCAGAACACCCAGAGATACTAGAACAATCCTCCGTAAAACCCGTCCCTTCTGAATCCCTCTCATCGTGTTGTCTGTGTCGTATGTCTTCTGCTGACGTTAACGTTATTAATGGGTTGCCTGCTATTTGGTTTGAAAGTTTGGCAAAACTCTCAGCGTTCGTCAACAGCTACAAACAAGGCTTCACGACACGTTGCAAACTCTGATTTGATATTGAATTGTTTGTATGCTGAGCTACCTTTTACTGGGTGCGAGGGAAAGACCCTTTCTAACTAAAAATAGACTGGCCTTCTCGCAGGATATATCACAATGAAGACGCGCGTTAAATGCAACATCACGTCATTTGTTTGTCTTTATGTACAATGTTAAACATCGCAAGTTTGGTTGTTAAAAAACACCAGCGTTTTTCTTTCGTTCATTCGGGCATCGTTATAGGCTCTAGTTCAACTTCAAGAGGCCTAAATTTCAGGTATTTTTATCTCAAATAATTCGGGGTGTTTTTGGTATGAAGTATTGAGAATTCAGAGTTCAGTTAAAACCACAATTCATCCTCTAACCGCATCGGTTGAGAGACTGTTGTAAAATAGGGGCTTCATCTTGAATTTCATAAAGCGGCAAAGATTCGATGATTTTTATTCTCTGTCTCGTACTTGGCGAAGTGACCCGAGTTAAAATTTATAAAACATACAAACAAAAGTATGACATGAGTTTTACTTAGAATTATGACATTACAAACGGTAAGTGGTTTGTAGTGGCGCTTCTCGGTTAGGTGCACATATCGCTGCTGGCCTTTATGATCGTAGGATGAACTCGCAAATTCGGCAACGATGCGTGCGTCATCGTGGTCCGAACTG
>LD352988.1:7937-18755 GCA_001465055.1 Ptychodera flava
GGTCGGGACACCGCCCTTCCCCCCCCCCCCCCCCCCCCCCTTATTGCAGTGGAAACTATGTGCAGTGGAAAGTATGTCTGCCGCATGAAAGTACACACAGTGTGTTGAAAGTTCAGGCGTCGACGGGGTCTATACGACTACGAACCCCCATATTGGCGACAAAACTGACACACAAGGACTCAAAAATTTTCCTAGTGGATGTATTTTGTCAGACTCTAATCAAAACTAATTTTGTACGATTTTTTTATGTCAGACATATTTTGATCGTGGGAGAAACACTGGCCGCCATGTTGTTTCGTTTACATTGACGAGCACACCGAAGATCCAGGGAAGATCGACGCAAAAAGGTCCGACACACCAAACGGGGGTATTCGTGAAGTAGAACGACCAGAGAATAAATCCCTTATTTTTTGTTGTTCGGAGACGACGAACTTGGCTTGTGCATGTGATAAGATATGTAGTTCTGTTATATGAGGCTCTGATCACATTACTAAGCAGACAACCTTGCTACAAAATAGTTTAACCTGGCATTAAGAATCTAGATACCACATTTGTTTTCAATACATGGTCTTCAAACTTTAGCTAATTTCTGCCGACAAATTTAAATATCAAAAACATTTGATAGCACTTGTCCAGAAAACTTTAACATATGACCTCATAATAAAAGGATTTGTGAAACAAGCAAGGAGTTATTGTCACACATTCAGCTGCACATTGTCGTAAAATACGACTGATTTTACAGAAAATTATGTTTTATACAAATTTGTTTCCGCGAAGGTCTGATTTTATATTATATTTGTAATTGTAGCAACAAAATCGGTATAGACCACGAAAAAGAAAATACTGTACTCTTCTCCACGAAGGAGCCGTGCAACCATTGTGCCTTTAATATCTTTGAGAGTGGAGTGAAAACTGTTGTTTACGGCGAAAAAAGGAAGAATGAAGATGGCAAAAAAACATCGCCCATCGTAAAAAGAGCTGCAATTGCATATGAAAAATTTACAAATTACGCCGAAAAGGAGGACTTCAATCTGTTCAAACTTGAGGTAAGTAATGATAGAAACGAGTGTGAATTTTTTACTAATATGAAATATATCACATACTGGGCGCGCATTATGCAGTTATTTACGCAATAATGTAACCCTCCTTCTCCTTCTTACCATGGACGAAAAAAGGCACAACATCACGTAGGCGAAACCGGGTACATTATGGTGTGCAAAAGTTTGCTGAAGCCCATTGTGAGCGGGGGGGGGGGTTACAATATTGCTGTCGTGTTGTAGTTTTGCAATGAAATTGAATTAGTAAATATAGAAAACATCTGGGACCACAAAACTAGTTACATGGATACGTTATCAGTAATAATCTTGGGCATAATGTCAAAAAATTGACTGCTATTGACATAGCTGTGATATAATTAGTATTATATCGCATCCCACTGTACTCTTGATCAAAAGTCATTGCTGTAACAAACCACCTTCCATCTTTAGATGGTCTAAAATGAGACTGAATTGAAATATCTTTGTAAAATGTGTTTGCTGGATACGAAATGGGTGTAAGAAATTGGTGTGATAGATAATTCACCAAAAAGAGCAATTTGAACATTCCTCTATAGATGTTTAGGGTTGCTTCCGTACCAAAGAATACCTTTTTTTGTAAAAATGTTGCTTTAAGAATGTCTTTTGTTACCTTTTTGAGAATGTCTTTTGTTACCTTTTTGATTTTCTAATTAGACATGCGACGACTCTGAGCCCCCAAAGAAACGACGCGGTATTAGATTGGCAAAAAAGAAGACAAGACAAGCATGGAGCGCTCCATAAGTTGTATTGACAACATTTAATGTCTATACAGTCATTTGATTCATCTTGACAACAACACAGGACAGCTTATATGTTTGATGGAAAGTATATGAAAATACTCTATAGTTTTGCCCTTAGATAGATTGTGCCTACACACTTAAAGTACAGTAAAAACCCAATATCATTACATAGATCAACTGACCTGTTATTATATTTATATATTCCTACTTCCTGCAGGAACTGTGTTGTAAAAGCTGTTTTTATTCTGATATAGTGAAAATAATGAAGTAATGTAAACTTGCAAATCAATTTTGAATATGCATATAAATCACGAGGTATTTAAAATATTTTTATTGATGACATTACAGGCATACATTAGAAAATACATATATGCATGATCGCATAGCAATATGTCGAACTATTGTAAAAGTTTTTATTGCGTTTGATGTTTACGTAACACCTCTAAAAGACGCAACGGTACAACTAGTTATCAATGCTTTATACACGAAACTAATGTAACGAAACTAATGCAAAGTTTATTGAAATACAAATTAGCCATAATTTTACATTGCAGAAGTATAGGAAACTTAAATGGTAAAGACTTTTCGTCAAATTGTAAATTTGTCTACCATTATTGAAAGCTAGCACGTGCGATGACATAAATGTACACATTTGTCTTTTATTCAGGTTATGTACTCTCAATTATGAAAATTCAAACATGAAATGAGCAAATCCCTGTAGATAAGTTATTTGGCTAATACAACTTGATTTACTTGTGCAACTCTTAAAACATATTGAAATAACAGGGGTGTAGCATCTCAACGTATTTTACCTGGAATACGGTTGATAAATTAAATAGCTGGTGACCAAAATTTTCCTCTTCAATATATATAGCATGCTCTATTCGCAAAATATAGCACACACGATCGATAAGCTAGGGATGTGTAAATTATTCTTCTAGATGTGATGGCGTTAAACGTCTTTGTTTGTGGTGTCTCAATAATTTACTTATATTGCATATGCAGAACATGTAAAAGATGATCTTGGTGTCTATGTGACAATAATATTGTGACAATAAAATTGTTTCAATAAAATGCCATTCTTCCATGGTGAATGCGACGTTGTTAGAATTTTCAGGTCTGTACGAGTAAATCCCGAAGTGATTTTGGACATCCCGAAATTATGACGTTATCATGACACATACGGCCCAGAGCGATGTGCAAGCGGTACTCGAATCGTGATCAGTCCCTGCGCGGGGGAGGACTTATAAATTAGGTCGTGTCCGTCAGCCCATCCATCCATCCGTCACCAGCAATTTATGAGGCATTTGTAGAACGATTTTTGAACAACTTGGCATAGTACAGTACCCTATGGCCTTTCAGTGCATGCCACTTGCTTTCACAAAACAATCATATTCGGCCACCAAGGACTCACTTTTTTTAGATATTCGGAACTACATCCTCTGAATCTGAATCAAAAATTACCCTTGATATCTGGTATTCTGTTTCTAGAAAGACGGCGCCAAGTTTGATGAAACTATTACAGATGTTGGTCTCACAGAGCTACAATAGTGCACAAAGACATGTCTGTATTGGGTCAATTAATTGATAATTTGCATATTTAATGAATTTTTATAATTCAGGTGATACATCACGAAATACTGACTAAAATTTGATGGAAAGTGGTACAGAAGTTGATATACTGAGAGCTGTAATAGTATGCAAAGATATGTAGCATTATCATGTCAATTAATTGCTAATTTGCATATTTGGTGATTTTTCGTAATTAAGGCGATACGTCTAGAAATTCTCAATATTCGGAGCTACATCCTCTGAATCTGAATAAAAAATTACCCTTGATATGTGGTTTTCTGTTTCTAGAGAGACGGCGCCGAATGCGCTGCTTCGGAGATTTCTTTCGTCATCGAGTCCAACAGAGGTGAACAAAACCATATATACTTTTTCTGTGTATCAAACCTCTGACTTCGGTCTTTGAAAATAAGGCGGACTGTACAAATGCACGGACAGAGCAATTTTCAAATATGCTGGTTCAGGGGCCTGTTTTAGCACTGCTAAAGCATTATTTTATCATCGGTGGAACAAGCTCTCGTCCAATCAGAATTGGGCAAAGTAGCATGATGTAATATAATGTCGCCAATTCACCCGTTGGCTTAAACATAGGCCCAATATTCAAATAAAGTTTCTGTAGCGCCCTCTCAGTCCATATTCCCCGACAGGATAAATATCCACTCCCCTGCATCTCCGCACGCCTGATTCCAGCCTTGATCATCGGACTGCACGGTGAGAACATCAGTCTCAAAGTAGCAGGTTATAACTTCATCATTGATTGACTTTTTAAAACACTTCCATTGCTAAAAGTTCTGTAAAGTCCTGGTTTACATTTGTATTTAAAGCATTTATTTATCAGTACACTCTGTATTTTGAATTATACAGTACACCTTAAGAAGCTCCAGTTTTGGAGCAAAAGGTTATGTGCAAGTTCATTAAGTACACACGGACCAAACAATCGGGTGTGGTAGTGTTCTCCAATAAAGTTTCCTTATATCATCCCACTCCACTCTCCACTTGAGATCAACTGCTAAAGTTCCATTGATAATTATATATGTATGTATATCTACATATCCATATATCTATAGACAAATATATATAATTATACAAATATATATATATACATATATACATAAATACATAAATAAATAAATAAGCAAATACTTCGATATATATATATATATATATATATATATATATATATATATATATATATATATATATATATATATATATATATATATATATATATATATTTTATCGCCCTCAGATTTAACGTTTCGATTTGGTCGGATTCACCAGGGTGCTCGTGTTCATATGTTGTCGATTTTTCTTCGATATCTCTGTGAGATGTTGAAAAAAAATCAGGTTGACAAGGCCTATTAACATATGACTCATGTAATGTTTCAACTGTACATGTCTCTACTTTCGTTTATATATTTACCAAGGAGACACTCCAAGCTTGTTATTGCGAATAGTTGTAAGTAGCTCGGCCTGCATAAGACATAACAGGTATTGTAGGGATTGTAATGTGTGACTGAAAACAAATACGCCATTAGAATTGAGGTTGATGACTTTCTTTACATATCCGGAAGTCAGTCCGAGTGAAAATTTCAACTCTGCGACATAGTCTTTCCCTTAGAATGAATTTCATTTCTCGTTCATTATAAAACAATGTTACTTTTTAAATCTACTTTTACTCGATAGGTAATACTCC
This sequence comes from Ptychodera flava, assembly GCA_001465055.1. NCBI lineage: Eukaryota > Metazoa > Hemichordata > Enteropneusta > Ptychoderidae > Ptychodera > Ptychodera flava. The sequence continues at coordinate 13,019 of LD352988.1, forward strand.
TTGTATTCTAATGACATATCATCTTGTGAGACAACGCATTGCTGACCATTAATAATTTGTTGATCCTTCAAATATTTTGCATGTATACATTTATCACCATCTGGAGACGTCACGTTAAAATATCCTAGGGCATCACTAGAGAAAAGTGTTGCATCAGGCCGACACACATATAACCTGATATTCGTACACTTACACTGCTAAAAAATGGTTTCCTATCCTGATATTTTGCACTCATAACTGTAACGAGAAAAAATGGAGCCCGTAAGTAGGTTTTCTGAAATCGTTTTAATACATACCTTACTCATAATTTTTCCTGTTCATTACTCTTTTATGACGTTAGGTCTCCTTAAGTCAAGTCTTACCTTTACTTTCTTGATTACCAAACGTGCCTGAAAGATTTCTATCATGGCGTGCTGTTCCTGCTGCGTCTTCTTCAGTTAATGATTCAGGAACTGTTAGAAGGGGAATAACTTATGAAAATTAACACCAGGTGAACTGTCAAACTAAATCGCAAGAGTGCTTAACTTTGTTTTCGACATCACATTTTTTCTGGCTTCCCCTCGTGGACTGTCTGTCTGTGTGTCTAGCTGTTTTATGCTTAGTCTTTTTCTGCCAGTCTCTCTAAATGTCTGTCTCTGTCTCCTCACATTTTATAGCATTTTTCTCCTGTCAATTTGACAGCATCTACACACTCTGATACGACACACGCACACGCTCACCTACTCATACACTGGAATGTTTATGTACTCTATAAGAGTGTACCTGTGTGCTTAACGGCATGTTCTGTTTCCTCCGCTGTTTCTTTCTTTTCAGAAGATGTGTCTTGCATATCAGCTGTTAAAGTTGCAATGAAGGTTTCGTTTACGCCTTGTTGATTCCCAGCAACTTTCTCAATGATGTGTTGTCTTATCACCTTCGCTCGTTGCGACGCTGTCTGGTTTTCCAGCATGACGGACGTTATCCGTTTCGCCAACTCTGCCGGATCTCTAACCATGTCTTTGGCACATTCTCTTGCTTCAGTAATACCAATGTGTTTGTCTACCATCTCGTGGCTGTGGGATCCTTTCGGGAAGACAACAGGTATCGCTGCGCACATAGCTGCCATGGTGAGGTTTGCATAACTTGTTGAAGAAGGAGGAATTAGTACAAGATGAGAAGAGAACAGTTCACGGTTAAATTCCTCAGTAGTTGTCACGTAAGTTGGAGAGATCTGCAATTCAGGATTACGCTTCAGCTTTTCCACGATTTCTTCCTCCTTACTTGGTGGTATTCCTATAATTTTCCATGCCGGTGGCGTTTTCTGCAATAGGTCTAGATTTTCAGCGACTTTGTTAACGGCATTAATGATGACATCAAGTTTCTTGGGATCTTCAAATTCGTATTCTTGAACAATGGATAGAATTTGGAATGCTTCGTGTTCAAGATTGGGGAGCACTTCTGATATTGAGGGCGATAAGTATTCCTCGAACACAATGGGAGAAAGCAGCTGTTGATTAGTGCCGCGATAAAGTCGTCTATACCTTCCGTAAACCTTTTCCCCAAGGGAAAATGAACACTTTGCATTTTTAAATTCATCTGACATAATTTTCTTTCTAAATTCCACTTCCTCCTTACTACAGCCTACAATCAAAGGTGTTATGTCATCTTTATCAAAGAGATTGATCAGATAACAAGACGCATGAGGAAACACCTTGCACGTGATATGAAAGGCAGCTTCTGAGGTGAACGCACTGAAGCCAAACACGAATTTGACATTTGTCAATTCTTCTAGCTTTGGATAGTGTATGTTATGATACAACAACCAGTCACGATGTGGCTCTCTGAATTTAAATACGCCTGTTTTTGTCGGAAGATGAAGCGTTACACCCATTTCTTCGGCTTCACGTTCTTCTTCTTCTGTTGCTTGTAGAGCTGTACAATGGACAGATATCCCCATATCCTGCAACAGTCTTATCGCCAGATGAAGACCATCGGTAACTCCTCCGTGAATTGATGGTCCCCAGCGATCACATACGATTACTGCCTTCTTTGCCATGCTCCTGTGAACAAAAAAAAAGAGTTTTATGACAGTTGGTTCGCATTGACAAACGGTGTTTTATGTAAATTTTAAATGTACTTTTATTCATCTTGGCGTGTTTCTTGATCAAAACACCTTTTCTTACGGCTTAAAAAGTATCAGTCTGAGAACTAAACCGTTATACTTTATTTATCACAGAGTAATTATATAGTTGGCGAAAATTCGCATATTTTGAATGCGATTCGTCACCCTGACACAGTGTCCTCTTACCGGCCTCGAACTTCGATACTTTAGAGCGAGATAAAAACAGGGTCTCATCATATTTTCCACTCTAGCACATAGAATTGTCCCAGAGGCGTGCATATGTAATTACAGTTGCGATTTTTAACATTACACATATATGTCTAAAGGTTTCTTAGGTCAGAAGGTTATGAAGTATCACAAAAGAAATACGGTAATACGCATTTAAGGGATCGATAAATGCATCAAGCGACTTGCTATGAGTTCGTTGAAAAAAGGTATTATTTCAAGGTTCCAACAATCACTGAATAGATCACATAAATACATGGACTATTCTATCTATATGACATCCATGCTAAATAAAATGACGTCCTTTCTAAATTTAAAACTCCCACCCAACACTACAATGATCCAAGATTTTGATTTATTTTGACGATTGCACAACTACTGTAAAGTACTTAATCTCCTTGAGACTCTTGGTCATGCTTGTATATTATGATTATCGGCATTGAAATAGTTTAGTAAGTTGGTCACATCTGACACTCCTATTCTCTTCATATCGACCTATAGACTGCACCCGTGTCACCTGACACAGGGCCTTCAAATTGCTAGGCACACTTATTGTAGTGTACGTCAGTTTATATGCTATTAAATGTTAGATTATTGAATGCATTTTTTCACAGCCGTAGAGTTGTCGTAAGAATTTTCTCCTGCAATTATTAGTAAAGGTTATACTTGTCACGCTATGAAGGGTGCATTGGCTTGCTAGCTTACTAATGTGCGTCTGTATATTTACCTTTTGGTGTTCGTTGTCGTTGTACTGCCACGTCGGCCGCCATTACCATCTGGGCGTTTGGCAGGTACACCGCCTTTGCTGCCAGAAGTACTTGGTTTTACGTCAGAGCTTGCCATGCTGACTCTGGTTCTGAGCAAATCACAGTCAAAGATGACTTACATTAATGGGTTGACGTAACTGTGATCCAAGATAAACGAGAAAGGTCAGAGAAAAATACACGGATAGAACTGAACTGTCCAAGAGTTGCACTGAGAACCCGTGACAGAAGCCTTAGTAAATTATTAACTTTGGTATTTCAGTATAAAACGGCGACATGCGTCGTACTTTTGTTTATAATATGCGTTTTAGGCCTATTGATTATCTTAGCTGCGTGACGGATCATATGAAACATGTTATCGAGTCTTTTTTTATGATTTCGGAAATGCCTCGCTTAAATTAGATCTTGACTCGTAAGTATGCTTGCAAAACATCATACGTTACGTGTTCTCCACCTAAATATGACCAATCCCTTGGCCTGCCTTAACAATATACAGATGGTAGCCAAGCACTAGGTTCTCGATATTGGCCTCAAACTCTTCACTTAAGTTGCTGCCGCGGTGCACCAAAGGGTTTGACTCTATTTGTTTAGGATTTTCTTAAACCGTTTACTCATGTGGTACAGTTTGACAGAAAGACAATAACAACCATAGCAGTATTATATTACCATGTGCTGTCCGTCTCATCTTAAATGGTCAAGCTGAACCATGTGACCGAGCACAAATAAGCAATAATGGTTTGTTTATGTGCCCGTGAATATGAATAATATCGTAAACATCGTAATTTTTCAGCTAAAACGTAAATTGTAATTTGTACAAAGATCATAATCAATCAAAAAATAAAATGGAACACTTGTGGGCAAAGTTAACACTTTTTTGAAAAAATCTCCGGATTTGCAAAATTTTTACAAAGCACACTACTCACTGACAAGTTCAGGGGCCCTTTTTCGTTCGCGTGGAAATTTTTTGTAAATTTTGATGTTTTGGGGGTTTGTTGATAATATAACGGAAATAACAGAGTCTGCGCTGACCATTAATGTTCATTTATGTGCGCGGGCTCCAGGAAAGCCAAAATTAACTCCAAATTTTATTACAAATCACTGCAGTGATTGTTATTACAAATTGCTCCAAATTTTATTACAAATTGCGCTAGTTCACTTAGTACATATTGCTCCAAAGTTTATTACAATTTACTGCAGTATTACTAATTACTGCAGTATTACAAATTACTGCTATAAACCCATAAATAAACGTTAATAGTCAGCGCGTCGCCGTTATTTCTATAATGACATCTGGACTTCTCCCCGTTAATCAACCTCGTAAGTTGTCTTTCAATCTCCCCGTTCACGTTTTTGTCATTCTCTCCTCTTCCAAATCACTACAACCGTAGCATCATCATTATCATCATAACTAACATCATTGGCGCCTGTGTTATTTCATGACTTAGAAAAAAGACAATTCGTTCCAATAATCTCTCAGACTCAAGTCGTGATAGAATATAATGCATACGAGGATGAAGTCTCGGTATTACACCAGCGTCTGTAGTGCTTCATCCGAATGAGTGTATTAATATCAACCGATAGAACCTGAGGCTACTTATCTCTGACAAGGTAACGTTTTAACGAGACTATATACGTTGGCCACCTTAAAACAGAGAGACTCTGAGACTACAACGTAGTCAATGGAAATTAATTCGTGTATGGAATTGGACACTTAAAACATAAGTGCAATGAAATCCTTTTGAAAATAGAGGATGTATGTCAGTTTTGCAATGTTTATAGCGAAGCGACATTGAATACTGTCCAAGATAAGTTGACCGATACATTTTCACGCACTGCTGTTTGTCACAAGCACACGAGAAATGACTACCAAATAACCTATTTTTTTTTATTATCACTTTCAAAAATGTTCTGTAATATTTATCACCCTTATGATTGTTTACAAATTATTTCAAATTAAATGTAAAGAAATAAATAACTGTCATCAACTGTCAGGCTTGCAAAATTACGTTTGCCAGGTGTTAGGTTCCACGATATATCGCTCTACAGTGACATGTCAAGCTTCAGTCTGGCGGTACTTATTTAGATAGGGACTAAGGTCTGAGTGCAGGTGTCCAAATTCCTCTGTATCTCAGCGTCAGTACTGATAAAGGCTGATATAAAAGGTGACCAGGATAAGGTCAATCGAGACAAACACTTCGCCGCCATTTTGACAATCGCCACAACTGTCATTTACTCAATTGAATAAATCTAGGTTCCCCAGAATCTTCCATCAAATTAAAAATGAATGAAGTAAACCACTAAGTCGTCATTTTCAATACCCAAATTGAGTAATGTCAACACACGAATTATATTGTTATTGTATATAGAAGAGTTGTGCAGCGACGTCATAAATGAATTCATGTAAAAACTATGTTAGGGGAAAACCCCACCAGCCCCATATGGGAATTACATTATTCGGGACAGGGAGTAGTTTTCTTATATAATTCGTGATTTTTACGGCTTTGAACTTTGCTTGCTTTTGTTGTCCAGTGAAATAGAAATACGTTGAAGTTTGTTGTCTTTGACGTTTTATAAAACTTTAAGAAAATAACTCTGTAACTAAGCATTTCGACTTTTCATACACCCACAGGTTACGTAGCGATGAGGA
>LD352988.1:23121-33354 GCA_001465055.1 Ptychodera flava
GGATAGTACCCTTGTGCACTTAGGCCTACATGCAGCCTTGGTTTCGAGGCCTCGTGTAGGGGCACCTTCAAAATTGGCGTGTCGGTATGCTGTGTAAATGTCCACTTTTAATTTGAGAGAGTACCTTGGCTTTTCAGTAGAAAAAAACAGATCACGCATATCCCCTTACCAGATGTACCATCTCTTGAGTAACTTTAGAAGGTGCCCCTCGACAGGACCCAACAGATGGCGGCCCGACTATCAGTCGGTTAGAGAATGGGGAAATGAGGCATGGTGTCTAACGGAATTTAGTTTATGTATGAAAGAATACATGTACATAGTATTATTTGTGTGATGAGAAACTAAATGACCGTGGTATTCGAGTTAATGTTTTAAGACAAGATAAATGAAATTAAATGTATAATACAACACCGGATATCAGGAGTGGGTTATAAATCATGATAATGGTTGGTGTATGGTTAAGAAGTTTTGAGGTATGGGTGAAGTTTTGTATGGGTGTGAGGAAATGAAGCCGTAGACTCAAGTCGTTGAATAAAGCATTGTGTTGGTTGTTTGAAATCGACTATTATACTTCCTTTTTCACAAAGGAAGTATTTGTTGTTAATTCCAAGTAAACTTTTTTACCTGGTGTCTGAATAGAGCTGACAGTGATGCAGCTAGTAAGTCCCCGATTCGCGAATCGCATTTACCGCAGCTATACATACATATTCACGCAAATAGTCAAAAATACACACTATATTACTTAATTTACTGAAGCTATGCGAGCTACCAAAAACTTGTTTTTCTTGAATTCTTTCCGCATTATCAGAGTCAAGCCTCCCCCTGTTATGATATTTAACGATGTATTTATAAATTTGCATAAACCCTCGTAAACCCTGCACTCATAATCAGCCACGCTTCAAAATAATTTGTCTCTGGTCTTAACTCTTAAATTTATCGCTTAACGATGTTCATTGCTCCAGTGTTGCGGTGCATATCTACGTGCACACTACCTACTAAATGCAGGTGTTCAAATTCTTTTGTATCTCAGTATCCGTGCTGATAAAGGTTAAACGGACTGGTGACCTAAGAAAGGTTCAAATCAAATATTCTGCCGTGATTAGCATACTGGCGCTGATATCGCCGTCTCTGTCGTCAATAGATGACCGCACTACACATATCGTTCACGTTGCCTCAGAGTCTCTCATCAAATTGAACGTAGACGTAAAAATCTCAATCGTCATTTTGATTTGTTTTATTGCAGTATCGAGGGGCATGAAGCAATATCCAGAAACAGACTTGGCTTGGGAACTTGTCGGACCCCATATGTGCATTACGTCATTCGGAGCAAGGAACAGATGCTTATTTAAGCAATAACCCCCGCCGCAGGAGGGTATACACGAGATTTTGGTACAGTGCGCGACATATAGCACGAGCCGATAGGCGAGTGCTATATGGAGCGAATTGTACCAAAATCGAGTGTATACCCGACTGCGAAGGGGGTTATTGCTATTATATTATATCAACTTGTGTGTCTTTGTCGTCTTGGTCCGGCATTTTCGTCAGTTTTAGTCCAAAATGCAGAAAACTGACGTCTGAGAGATCGAACGTCGGAAAATCATCGCCCGAGACCGAGCATTTTTATAAGTTTGGATTACGTTGACAACACACGAACACAATATCCTACGATAACATACGCATTATGTTCATCAAAATTTTATTAATATTTACATGCAACACGAACTGCTTCAGACACAGAAATGGGTCAAGAGTTCAAAGCAAAAGAAAAAGTAACAATTTTTTTCGTAAATTTACATAAAAACAATAGCGCTGGCTTTTTTTTTTTGCGTAGTAGGCCTACACTAAAAATAGATTTGTCTCATTCACTGTCAGTCCGGTGTGCGCCAACCGTCGTAACATTCAGACAGAGGAGTTGGTGCTGTGGGGTTACAGGTTCTATTTTTGATGGATATTTTGGATGGATAATTTGTGCCAGAAAACGTGCAGTTTTGAAATAATCCAGACATGGATTACGGCGACTGTATGAACAGTTGTAATATGCGAGCAGAATGTGTTGCCCGATTAGCGAGAGCTGGACGCTGACACAGCGATTTTCGTCGCAGTCGCCAGGAATGATCGCATTGTTATTTTGAACTTCTTCAAGTTCTTGGGCTACATCGTTAAAACACCCTGGTCTGTTACAGCCCAAACTCTAGGAAGGAATATCTGACGTACCGTTACAGTGAGGAAGTTTCAATTTATTTGTGTGTGAACGCATACTAGTAGTAGCTTCGTAGAGCGGTATGTCGCCTCTCGACTCCTGCTGAATCGATCAAGCAAACTACACAGTGCGCTGTTACTCTATACAATTTTGTACATCATCATACCAAAATAAATGTGTTGCTTCGGAGATTTCTTTCATCATAGACCGCTTATTTTCACCAAGAGGTGAGTTACAGAACCATACTTTATCTCTGTATCGAAATTGGAACTCGGTCTTTGAAACAAAGCGGACTGTTTCGGATTAAGTTCAGAGCCAGATCGTTCAAATGCACCGACCGGGTAATTTTCAAAAATGCTTGTTTAGGGGCCCGTTTTACCACCGCTATCAGTGCTAAAACAATATTTTAGCATCGCTCTCGTCCAATCAGAATGGCGCATGGTAGCATGATATAATATAATACCCTTTTTTTCGCGGCTTTCTACTTTCGTCACATGTGCTTTACTGTAAATTTGAAATAACTTGCCAGCAAACTTTGCTGTCCTTGACTTTCATACAAAATACATTTTATACTCAAACGATGCGTGCACCGACCAAACCACTCTGTAACTGAGCATGTCGACTTTTCATAAATTTTGGTGACAAACTGACGAGTAAGCAGAAGTTGTCGAAACTTCCAAACGGTAGATTTCTTAGAGATTGCTTGTCACCCTATTTTGCGTGCACGTTTTTCTATCTCAATGCTTAACAACTTAGTCATGAACGAAGCATTGAGAAAATCGATTGTTAAGTACGCTACTGATAATCACAGTTTGTAGCTTATTGACGGATGATAAATCACAGTTACAATACAGGGTGCAAAGGTTGTGTCAAACTGTCATTGGTTCAAAGTAACAATATTTTGATAAAACAAGGAGACACTCAGAACTTGTTGATTCATACGCATGTTGTCTAGTTTATCAACTCTGCGATTATGTTTATGCATAAAAGATCAGTTTTAGAAACGTTGTGTCACAAACAAGTACAGAGTAAGTGTTAGAAACTGCAGATCACCAAATATAATAGACTGGAAGATCCGTCGCTCGCGGGCGCTCTCCACGCTCCCCTTCTGAGTTCAATAAATATTCAACAGCAATATGCATAAAACTTCACATATTTTAGCGACCAAAACAGTTGTAGGCGTGACTAACGTTCTTTCATCTCGCTGCCGCATGTGACAGACCGCGTCACGGTCAAGTCCTAGGAGGAGGGGAGCGTAGGGAGCGTCTTCAGTGACGGATCTTTCAGTCTACAAATATAAATGATACAAACTATGATTCAGGGAACGTAAGTATAATAGTGGGTTCAAGTCACGTAAAATAAAGACACCGCTGTAATATGGGTACTCGCTCAAAGCTTCAAAAAATGTATACAGAAAGAAAAATACTGAGGGGATCAGTTACAATGAAGAAATTTATCAATGGCAATAGAATAAAGACTTGTAAAACTATGTACACACTTCCACATATGTTCTTATGCAATTTCTTAAGACAACATTTTCTAATGAAGTGACAAAACTGCTGAAATCTTGATTTTGATTTTAAATAGTTTTTAGATTAAAAGACTTTTCACACTGATGAAGTACAACAATTTATTCTAAATCGACGGAAATGAGTATTTTCGTTTGATATAGAAGTTATTATGAACCTTAGCTGGGTCGATCTTGGGATACATGTTATAAGTTTCTTTTAAAGGATGGAGTCGTTGATTATTCGTCATTTCTATTCTTCCCCTGGTTATGTATGACTAATGCCTGTAATTTGCCGAAATAATTGTTCAAGGCATAATGCAAGCAATTATTATTTACTGTTTTTTTCCAAATAAACAATAATCTTGTTCCGTAGATGTTGTATCTAGTACTCAATTTAGAAAGGCGAACGCGTCCAATCATTTGAAGAGTATTGAGTCATAAAACGTCACCATAATTGTGAGCACGTCCCCTGCTGTGTGAATACTATGGGCAAAAAACGTCATCAAAACTGAAAATCATCCACCAGAATAAACATAATCAGCGATACCAGTACTGTAAGAAAAGCAAGTAAAACATGAGATCCTTGCACGATCACTGAACAATATCAGCGATAACAAATGCTATTCTCCGGAGGTGTCTTGCTATGACTATCGCGCATATTGTCCATGAAATCCCTCAGCTTTAAATGTTCTATTTCAATAATAAGGTCTTTACTATCGTACATTGCGATGAGGCACATACGTTGCAAGAAATACCACCTTCCCTTGTTTGAACAGAAGGTATGTGCTAATACAACGTAGAACATTTTAAGGTAGAACACTGCTGGGGGACAGATATCCGGGCTCTCAAACGTTTATAATTCTAATCTGATTTACCACTTGTGGGGCTCATTTTAAAGCTCTTGAAGTAAGAAAAACTTTCATTGTCTTAATTTTTGTTCAAATCGAACATTTAATTTTACCCATGGAGTTAATACAGGTATTGCAGTCATTTTGAATTTTAAATATCGCAAATATTAGCATATATATTGTGTGGTGACCCATTATTTTATTGTTGATTTGGTAAGAAAATTGGTAAATGAATCGTTTAGGAAAGTTTGAGCAACAGTTACGTATTTCACTTTAAGACGCATACTATACGAAAAAGCTCAACTTAAGCCCCTAAAGCAATGTTTCACGGAAAAGGATGTATGTTTCAACTCACATCAGTGGTATGCTGACATTCAGATTAATGTCAAAGTCGTGATACCTAGGATTTTTTTCCCAGTCCATGGGTCCCCCACCATTTCATCCCATTATTAACCGGTAGGTATTGAGATACAGTCGCTTAAAAAAGTGAAGACCACTAAAATTTTTCGAAGCAATTAACACCAAGACAGTTTATAGTCACAGGGCCAGTTGTGGTGTTAACATATTTCTAAGGCATATGTCACCGATTGGCGGTAGCGATAGTTGTATTTGACCAATATCAGTCGAGTGGGCTTAATAGTTATAGTATCATGCATATCCACGAGAAATTATCTTTGGCGGAACTTTTGGCTGAAATTACAACATATTATGACTCAGAGTGGTGACGACGATAATATATCATTTCATTATGAAAGTATTAAACGTCGTATCAGTTATTACCCTGTGTTTGTTGTGCTTATGTCAGAATGAACTTAGAGTTGACTAGCTATTCAATTTCCAATGTTTTGAAAATACACATCGGTGTCTTCGGTAAGTACAGATAATTTATTGTTTTTAAAGTCAAAAATTGATATTGTTACTCGATTCGCGGTCATACCATGATGCGGCCTATTCTTGCAAATGGTACTTACATCTACCATTGTACACAATTTGACGAAACAAAACGACTAACCCTAATAAACTAGCCTACATCGACATTTTATATCGAAGGGCTCTAACAGTTTTCTTTTGAATATCAAAAATGGAGAGAACAATCTATTACACAAAGGATCATAACATCAAAGAGATGTTTGATTTTTAATATAGTGGCACCTCACAAGTACGCTTTAAAGCTTTCGAGTTGGTCCTAAAATGTAAATAATAGCAATACAGTAGACGTGTATAGTACGGGCTAAGCACCAATAATAACCGCTAGCTGTGGGGTTTGCCGCCAGGTGTTCGGAGATCTACCGCCGCCTAGGCTGTCACTCGTGTCACTCGTATAAATTACAGGCTTAAGGTTGGTTTACGGCCAAAAGGTTTAAAGGCGTACGTTACAATATGTCTCTCATACTCTTTTATAGCTGGTTTGCAATGGAACCATTGTCGTTACAGCAATGGTTGACTGCAGTTTATGGCTTTTAGAGCATGATAAATGATCCAGGGTGAAGTGCTAAGTGGTCTCATGATGAGATCATGGATCTATATAACTGTGAAGTTGCAAGTAGGTGATTTGCAATATTTTTAGGATAAATGCAATTCTGAGACGAATTATTTTCGAGATGTAACGTTTTTAGAGTAATTAAGGTATTACGCTCGATTAAAACGAACATTACAAATGACGTACACTACCGTCACTGTGTAAACATTACTAGTCTTAGCGTTGTCAGGGGCAAACCTGTTGTGTACTTTGGGCAGATTCGCGACGAGAGACTTAGTGTAATTCAGAGCCGTGTACACATTCTCAAATGAACGAACATGCCTTCGCTGATCACATACAATAAGACAGTTAAGTATCAATTAGAATCACGTAAATGTGGACCTTGGAAAACATTAGCTTCAAGAACAACTGACTGTGGAACGTTTGGTAGAATACTAACTAATAGAGATTAACCGGCATGCAGTCTGTACAACGAATCAAACAACATGACCAAACAAACAAACGAAAAAACAAACAAAACAAACGAACAAACAAACCATCCCTAAGACACAGCAGAGAGATTGACTTCAAAATGAAAGTAAGTGTGAAATTGCTTAATTTCGTTTGTCTGACGCCAGTTGTTGATTGACCTTGAACTTGAAATTTGAAATCACTATTAAATGCACCGATTTTGCTATTGTTCGCGGAGTGTACGGAATATATATCTGGCTATATTGAGGAGACAATATAACGCCTATTCTCCGTTCTTTGTTTCGTCATGTACATGTTTACGTGTTCCAAAACGATCAACGTCATCGCGACAACGTACACACAGGTTTCATTTACAGATTATCTCCGGAACCTGAGACAAAGCGAACAATTACACTTTCAATATTACACTTTCGATATAATGTCATTTTACGTGAATGCTATTCTATATGTTGTTGAACGAAGTCATAAGTGTACGAAATGTTAAAATACTCTCCGAAAAGAACATGGTCAAGGCAGATTAAATGCAGGAATCCATTTTCAAAATTGTAGATTAAGAAGGGTCAGCAAATGTATTAATACTTACTTTCACGTCAAATCCACGAAAAATTCGTTTTGCAATTACCTTTAGTTGCCTTGCGAACTGACTCCATTTACGATCTTAATGAAGAGTTTCCTTGTCGGCAACAAATCCCTGTAAACGGTCGGTTATGACATATCTATTCCGATTCTGATGTGCTTTATAGAATATGTCTGTAATTGTTGTCAAAATAACCTCGTTATAGTTCCTGGAAGACTGTATCCTGCCTTAGACTTGGTTCAAGTCTGTGATTTGTGAATGTTTGAGATGGGTAAACGCGATGATTTGTGTTCTGTTTAAATGTGAAACGAGTGAGTGGGGTGAACGCGTCGAGTGGGGTTAACGCTATACAGGGGAGTTTCTCCATGTGAATCCAGCGGAAACTAACTCACGTCTGCGCAGACTCAAAGGTAACGCGTTCAATCGCTTGGAAAACCTGGCATGGGCTGCCAAATTCCAAATAGGTTTGTATGAAAAAAGAAGAGACACATTCAAATGATTTTATTTTAAGAAATTCACTGACTTGAACCAAGTCTTATGCTGCCTTTTTATACTTGATATGAAGGGGTTTACGTGTTTGTATTTACAGTACGTCAGTTCGGGAATTCCCACTTGGGTGTAATTTGCATTAGTCTAATATTTGCGCGTTCTACATGCATGCTATATGTAGGCCATGTCTTGGCGATAACAGTTTCGTGTTTATCAGCAACTAACACAGCATTCAAGTGCGCAAATGGGGGGCAAATGGTGATCAGTAATACTGTGTTCACCTTTAACCCACACACTGGTCACCATGGCAGTGCTGTAACTGATATAAATGCCACTAAGTAGGGGGTTAGGTGTGTCAGACGTGTAGCTTAGTCGATTTGAGAGTGTCACAAATGGGTTAAACTAACATGTAACGCTGAAGCTAATGCTCAAAGAGAACTAGACCAGTACAATAACCACTCAAGACTGATTCACACACCGACACCTCACAAAGGTAGTATTGTTTTATTGAGTTACTTAATGACTGAAAAATAAATTACACACTCTATGAAAACATCGCGTCCTGGTATGACATTGGTCAATGCAAATCACGTGACCACATCATAAAGTCATATTTAGTGATAAACCTCAGCAAATTCATAAACATACCTTGAACACAAAATTGAGCTGATGTTTGTTATCCATTTTCTGTTTCTACTCTGCATTTTGTCTTAGTTGATTACACCTATCAAGAAAGGCATAATGATTTAGTAGCAGTTATTATGAAGAATTGCTGTGGGCGTGTCGACGGCTTTATTTCTGTAGTCGGGCAACTCAATAGATTGATAGTGAAGTACCACAAACAACGTACCATCATGACCCTAGCTGGCCTTTTTCATAGCAATAGACAGCGCCCTCACAGTATCGCTGCGTCGTTAAACAGTCAGACGACAGGGGAAGCCTCATGTACAAAAGCTGATTATCGGACCGTACTACACAAATAATTTTCAGAGATTTCAAAAACTTTTCAAAATGTAGCACGTAGCAGTGATTGGCGGTTAAAGGAATAAAAGTAAGCTAAGTGGATATGAGAGCGTCAGTCGTAGGACTCCTAACAAATTATTTTAGAAGGATTGTGTTTAGTTTGGTACTAATTGAGATTCATCCGTGTTGATAAATGAATAATCATGAAATATATAACATAATAATACCTTAGATCACGTTTATAAAGGGAAAACGTTATCATATCTTTTGCAATATCCGATCATCGCTTTCTTTAAAAGATGTGTAAAAATGAACTAATTGAATCATATTATATAATATCATTATATTGATAGCGCGAATGCAGCGACATGATTCATCTTTCGTAAATGAACAATGTGAATTTCCTGAAATACATATTTTAAGGCTGAAATTCATTAGGGCACATGCAAAAATCAAGCCACAGGTATCAGTTACCATGGGCACCATCATTTCCCTACATCGCCGGCTGAAGGTTCCGTTTGTGTGCGACGATAGTGTGTGTACGAGCGTAGTGCTTCACGAACTCTACAACGTGGATAATTGTAACAAATTTAGCTCGGTTATTGTACCAACCTTTAATGAGATTTGGGATTTGACCGAGCGGTTTCGTCTGTGGCTTCTCCGCTAGGTGATTTGGTACCGTACGTTGTGAGTTCGAACCCGATTGAAACCATTGTATTCAGTTCAGGTCAGTTCGCTAAATGAAAACATATCTCGTTCGTTTGAAATCGGCTGTTGCGTATGTGAATTTCACACACAGACACACATAAACAGCCATAGATTTCTTTCGTAAGTACAGTTATTATTACAACAGAGTTTCTTGTAAATTTATCAGAGTGGAATTTGTGCAGAATGAGCCAAAGCGTTGCAAGTAATTGGTCTTAGATTCATGTATGAAGTCCCGGCGTCTCTCCTATGCATTTTAAGGTAGTATGCGCCTCAAAAGTGGCAGACTTAAACTTCTGCTCAAACATTTCTAATTGTACTTTTTAACCATTGTTTGTCAAAGTCAAAAACTTGATCACTGTGCCAAAGATTTACCGATATTAAAATTTTAAATGGTCACCATCCCTCTGTCAACTCTATGGAGAAAAATAAAATTATTTATTTTGCAAGCTACCAAAAAGAACATTGTTTTTCTGATCATCATCGCAGTGTCCTTGATATGAATCTTGTGGTTGCGAACAGTCAATCACGATTAGGGACTGGTCAGTTTCTTCGGCCTGGGGGGGGGGGCGGTGGATTATTTTTTGCCGACGTCAAAAAGTGGCTGACCCCCCTATTCCAAATTTTGAAAACAGGGTGACCCCCCTATTCCAAATTTCGAAAACAGGGTGACCCCCGCCCCCCGCACGTGACATAGGTAAAACAAAAAGTGGACACATATATTTATATTTTAAATAGTCATTCTATGCTTTAATGAAATTGTTGATATGTCAGTTGTAAGATAGGAATTTCAAAGTGTCAATCTTAAAGTTTGAATACAGAACATTTTGAATGAGCTGTATTTTGAATGAGCTGTGAATGTATTTCACACTTTCTATGCTTAGCCAGATGTCCTGAACTGTTGTACAGAAATGGATGTCAATCATTAATATCAAAGAGGAAAAAGCAGTGAATCAAAAACTTTGATGGGTGTTAAGACTTGCCAACCAT
>LD352997.1:8974-38442 GCA_001465055.1 Ptychodera flava
TAGTGTGTTTTTTCATTGACTCTATCCTCTTTTAGCGTAAGCTAAAGACGGAAAACCCTTGGTTCAGTTTGTGAGGTGGATAAAATCATCGATAATATTGAAATTTACATTTTTTTCAATTATTTTGTTCAAGACATGGATATATTTGTCTTACACATCCATGGGGAAATCAACACGTTCAAAAAAGTAAGTCCTGGTAACGCTAGCACGCCTTTTCAATAGAAAAGATTTCATGACATTTGCTACATTGTCTGTGTGTTTTGTCTGCAAAAAACGTCAGTGGCTGCGTTTATTTTGTCGCGCGACACAACAGAGATAGAGTCCACGCTGACTCCGTTTTCGCTGTAATAATGACAATGGTGTTGAATAAACTAATAATCTACTGAAAACTGTAAGTGATAAAGCCAAGAGCAACATCAAAATATGTTTTGCAACATTGAAATACATCCCATGGGCAATAAACAAGAAATCGATTTTTCATGTCTGCTCAAACAGTGTCAGATCCTCATTCAATTGCACATAGAAAAGGTATTTCTTCTTAATAATGATAGAATTTGAAGCTCAAGTTGTTCTAGATGTCTAAGTCTTTTGATTTAAGTAATAAAATTGCAACCAGACAAAAATTATTTATTTTCATTCATCAAGCTTTCAAAATGAAAAGCGTCTTTCATGAAGCCACTGACTGTAAGTACATGGATGTGATAAGTTAAAAATTACTGTTTAGTTCTCTGTTATATCGCCCTCTATCAGAAGAATACACATCTTGGGCTTTTGTCTCCTTCATAAAAGGGAAAGTTAATCAAATCCGAAATCTATGTCATGCAAAAGAAAGTGCTTTTACATTTCATGACATGATGAAATATGTATTTAGTACCTCTACACTACTTAGTATGTTGACAGGATTTTATAACAAATAAATAAAGTGATTTCACAAATACATAGTTGTCATTTTTGCCTTCAATGATAAAGTAGTATTCCATCTTGTCAAATGATCAGTTATTTGTGACATGATATTATCCTGCTCAACGTGGAAAAGTCAAATTACATGATATTTAGAGATTTGCTATCATGTTGATCTATGTTGTCTTCAAATCTGTTTCGGACAAAAGCTGCATACAGAGTTGCTTGTAAGATTTCTTCAGCAATGCTAATGTCTGGAGTTTCTGAAAAATAGAAATGTATAAAAGAATGTTTCATTTGGTTGTATCCTTGATTTGATACACGAAAATAGCACAGACAAGTATAAAAAACACCCCTAAACAAAACAACCAAATGAGCCAAACAGAGATAAAACCAAAAAAGGTTCAGCGTGCTACAGAGTAACCTGTGCTACGATTATCATAAGGTGTAGACGATATATACAGCCGTAACTTCAACATACCTTTGTTTGAAAGGGTATATAATACATTAAAGTAGAACGCACCTCGGGGAGGGGGAGGCATATATTTGGGCTTTAATTTTTTATCAATTCTCTGCTCATCTACCACTTGTGGGGGCTGATTTTAAAGCTCTTGGAGAAAAAACTTCGTTTTAGTCTTTCAAATATCCAAAATTTTATTTTCAACGATAGAGTTAACACAGGGATGGCGGCAATTTTGAATTTCAAATATCGCAAAACGTTTGGTAATTTGTTTCGATAGTTCCAAACTTCGCTCGGCGACCCCTGACTTTTATTGATGATTTGGTAAGAGAATGGTTGAAAGTTTCATTTTGGAAAATTTGAGCAAAAGTTTGTCTTTCACTTTCGAGGCCCATACTACCTTGAGAACAGAGCCCATCTCAATTATGATCGTATTTCTACATTATTTGAACAGCATGGTCAATAATAAACGTACATACCACACTGAGTGACTCCTTGAGTGTTTCCAATGTCGGCTTCTTCTCAGACTTGCGCCTGGATGAAAAGCGCCCTCTTCCAAGCTGAAACTTGTTCTGTTGACCAGATTTTACTGTACTTGTATTCACGTCATGAGGGTTAAGACAAAGCGAGATTATCTGCAAAACGAAATGTATTCCAGTGAGGGTTATGGTACATTGAGATTATCTGCCAGTTGTTGAAGTTATACGAAGCTAGACGAAGTATAATCTGGTAATGACTATGGAGCCTTCACTTCTTACGGGTGAGCGTTGAATTTTACAAAATTGTTATGGAGGGGTTCAAATTTTACAGTAGACACTTTTAGTGGGGGTTATATTTCATAAACATTTGAAATGTGGGAACGATACAAATATGGTTCTATCAGCAACAGTGCTGGTTTTAATGGTAAATAAACAACAATCTTGAAGCATAATGGAGACAGTAAATACTGGCATCTTGTGCCACTATAACGCTTCTGGCCCGACAAGGGGTAAATAGCCCACAATCTTCAAAAATCATAACATAAATATACTGAATATTTTAGAATTATTTGGGGAGTAGAACGAAAAATTCTGAAAATAGCCAAAAATTACAGATAGTGTCCATAGTGAAAAGTTTTGTGGTTTTGCTGTTAAATTCCACGCCACATCTTGATGTCACATCATGAATACATTATTTTGTTTTATTTAATAATTTTGACCGGGGTTAACATTTTTACAATTGATGACATTGGGGGCATATTTAAAAATGAATACCATAGGGAGGGTCGAATTTCAAGTTTCTTGCTTTAAATTTAAGCCCCCCTAAATAATGAAGGCTTCCCTATTCAGAACGATGATAAACAAAAACAGAAACATTTCAGTTTGTGGCGTGTGGGTTGACTAGATTTTAGGCTAGACTTCTTCTCATGCAAACAATACCTAGTAAACTTGTTTATCGATAAGATTGCAATGATGCAGTCAGTATATAATGTAATGTAATGTAATATAATGTAATGTAATGTAAAGTAATGTAATGTAATGTAATGTAATGTAATGTAATGTAATGTAATGTAATGTAATGCAATGCAATGCAATGTAATACATGTATAATGCACTGCAGTGCAATGTAATGTAACGAAATATATGTATTCAACGTAATGTATTGTAATATAATGCAATGTAATATAAACACAATTATGGGTATCGATTTATTTACAAGTATCGATAGACAGAGTACTGTTGACACGGGTATTGAAAAGGGACACACTGACCTTAGGTACAAACGCCAGACACAATACCAGGGTATTGGCAAAAAAGATCCCCGACCCGGTAATGACGTACACAGTTGTGACCTTTGACTTCAAGAAATATTGTCCGAATGCAACGATGACGCAAACTAATGCCACGACGTAAATTGATAAGGCTATCTGCCGGCCTGCGAAAAAACAAACAAAACAAGATAATAAACCAATGAGATCAAAGAACGCATTCAAAATGTAACCTACAAATTAAACCTGACTTTTGGTTATCTTGGAAGTGTTCAACTGATTCTCCTCTCAACAGCAAACAAACAAACTAATACGTGTAAAGCAGATACCACGGAAATCTCAGTACCTTATTTAATGTTTATTAAACTAGCCAATAAAGAAAAGTTGAAATACTTGAGTCGACTTGTGTACGAAGCTGCCTACTTGTGTTGGTCTTCATGTTGTAGCCTACTTTCTCAGCGGAAATATCGACTGGTATGCTCAACTATATTAAATTTGGCGCTAAAATGATCTGACATTGATTTTAAGACATCATTTAACATGACCTGTGTCCGCAAATTATTAATCAAAAATGTTAGTTAAAGTAGCAAGTAGGACCTTCCTTCCTCAATGGTATAAATTAATTTCCTCTTTTTCCAATCCCCATATTGTTACCGAACGAGCATTTGAACGAGTTTCTTTCGAGTCTCGTCCGCAAGGGGTCTAGGTAACAACACTTTGTGACCCGATGTTCAAGGTATAGAAGACAACTTTAAAACGGTGAAAATACCGTGCTCTTACTTTCATTAAGTGCAGCAACCTGTACAGAGCGTATTGCCCAAGCCAGGAACACCCCAAGGAATAGCAGGATCCCTTTGATGACAAACAGACTTATAGTCCAGTATAGGGTATAGGCAGAATAGCAGTTGCGAGTTTGGTAAATGTAGAGGAAGTCGTGAGCATTTTCATCAGTTAGTGCCTGAGGAAAAATGGTGTGTACTTTGATATAATGCAAAACCCGGAAATTTAAGTTGTTCAAATCTCTGCACACATTTCGCTTCAGGAAACATCCAACGCTTCTCTTTCATGATAGAGAATAAAAATCAATGGGGGTGTGCCGCGAGAGCTGGGATTTAATAGCAATGAAGGCAATCTAACGGGATTAAAAATGCAGAAACTATCAGCTACTGTACCCCCTGTGTGTTAACTCTACAGGAAATACCAGCAAATCTCCGGTTTTTATCAGAAACAAGAGAGTGTAAATAATTATCAACAATTCTCAGAACAAATCCACTCGTGACAAAGTACGAACGTGTCTCCCTAGGACGCATTTCGAGCTGTTTGCAAGTTCATGGAATGGGTTTCTTCAAGTCGATCCGGTTTGAGTTGCAAAAGGAGAGAATGTTAGATTGTAAGCTGACACACAGTAATATGTTTTATAGCCTACGAACATGAACTATGAAATCACGTGGAAATAAAGAAATAGCACATTTCACTTTGGAGTAGTTTGCGCGCGCATCTTCTTTGATAAATCACTATGTCGCTTTCCGGTCGTGGGATAAATGAGATATACTGTGAAGTAGCACACACCAAGGAGATGAAAATGTTTAAACCTTTCATTTCGGTAAACCTTTGTTCCATCTTGTCAATGGAAAACCTTCGCCGATGAACAAATCCACTTGTTATTTGTACTTTTATTGTACTTTTATTGTATTTACTGTATTTGTACACATTACCATGCAGATCCAAATGTGAAATCTTTTCAGTGAGATCCATTCAGGCAACAACGCGCTTCAACTAACTTTTTTTTTATTTAGAATCTCCCGCCTTGATTTAGAATCTTTCGCCTTTATGTTTCTGTGCCTTCTACCACGTTCATTGTTAACCTATTTTGTGGCAAATGATAGATAGCTACATCAGTTCTTGTCGTTATGTTTCTAGTCGTCCCACTTCTCATTGCTGCCTTTATCCACTCGTGTTCTTAGCAGATATAAACTTCCTGTTGCTTCTGTGTGTACGTGCTACCTTGAGTCCTGTATCACGAAAAGCTTACCCGGGTTTCCAAAACGTTGACTGTGCTCGAAATAGGGTCACACAAAATCCAGCTTGTGGAAATGACGACGTCTAGGATAACCATGGAAACAACACCCAGTATAAGTCTCGAATCACCGACACGCTGAAAGGGTATACGTTCATTATGTGAGAGTGCTTCTACGAGACATCGACACGTCTGCCTAGAGCATACATGAAATGTTCATCCATGAATATGATCACATCTACCGGTATGTAATTACCTGGCATAATGTTAGAAAGACACTGGGTAGCCTTTTTAGTTTTCTGTTCTTAGCGGTCAATGACATTGTAAACCGACCTCTGAAAATATGAAATTTCACTTGGTGATATCTTTATTAAACGTTACATACGATTTCCATAAACTTTTCCATGGCGATTTTGAATATGGCGTAGACTCGATAAGTCTTCATGAATAATGCACCGAAAGCGAGAGAAAGGCCGATGGACAGAAGTATTGGACGTGCCTACAGAAGAGAAAACTTCGTTTAATATTATAACTTACAGGTGATGATTTAAAGTGTAATCTGGGTTTGACTCAGATGTGTTTTGTGAACTGTCCACTCCCTTCTTACTCCAGGTCACAATCAGCTGTAACATGATCCCTGTAGATTTCCTTCATCCAACCAGGCCCTCCTCTGTACACGGCACACAGCCTCAATCAGACTTTTTTTCTGTCACCTTTTAATCGTTCAGTTCTCATTGTTTACCGTTCGCAAACTGTCGTCAATTCCACCTCCACTTATAACTTCGCTTTTCTCTCCCTCTGCCCTAAAGCCAGAGAGTAATTGATTTGTTCATCATGCTAAAGGAAATTTTATTTTTAATGAACAGATGTCGCTCACAGTAGAGGAAAGCGAAAAATGCGAAGACACGAGACATCACGGTAACGATCTTTGCAATGATGCAACAGATATTGAAAAGGGATATGTTCTTACGTGACATTGGATGGAAAACTGTAGCGATGACATGCTAGATGTGTCAACTCCATAGAGGATGATTAAGACGTAGAGCAAAATGCAGCCGACGAGAATGAAGTTGTTCAAAAACGGACTTGAGATCTTGATAACTCTGATGAATGGGGTGCACAAAAGGAAAATGGCGTGTAATTAGGCTACTTGGCTTCTGAAGTGGTTGCCATTAAACATGGCAAGACATAATGGTATCTCTCCACATTAGAGTACCTCGCCTATGCAATAAAAGCCCATGAGGGAGATTTTTGGCAGAAAAACAATACAATTATCTCGTGCGCACGAGACAGTATCTGGTGGGCACGAGATAGTAGCTCATCAAAAAATACAGACGGCAAAAATTCATATTTGACGAAAGCCATAATTCTAGGTTTTTATACAACATGAGCGCTTTATCTAATATTTGGGAGTTACAAACGAAACAACACGATACCCATCTCCAGTACCAATTTCTGTGTCGAAAAAATCAATATATCTCTCAAGACCACTTGCTTAGAAAATTTCCACTTTTATAATTTGTTGGAAAATGATAATTCCATGAACTACGCATGGAATTTCCGAACTTGGCTTAAGGCGTTCAATGCGTAGAGTTCTTTACTGACAAACAGGCGCAAACAATCGCACATTGTGAGACAATTGGGGGAACTTAAAGTATAAAGATGGTAACGGACAACGCGAACTTTCTAGTAATACCTCGTTTTGACTGAACAAACACTCCATGTGTCTGCGTAAATATCATTTACAGTAAGGAGGACCTACTTCTGGTTTCGAAATTTGATATTCAATACCAGGCATAGTATAGCAAACAGAATACCACAGCTAGCTAGAGTGTACATTATTAGTCGAGCAGTATAAGAAGGGAGGACAATGGATCGGATCTCCTTGACGCCGTCTGTCGGTGGTAGCTTCTCTGTGAAAAGAAAGCATAAATGCCCAGGGTAAGAGTCCGGGTATCTTTTCATCTTTTTAAAATTTTTAAAATGACAATTTTGGGTTCTGAAATAAGACAACTCTGCGAGTTATTCGATACTTATTTGGAGTCTGTGATTTACTGGTGATATGTTTTACCGAATTCAGTGACCGTCATGAAACGTCTTACTCATGTTGTCCTATGAAATTGGAAACCATTGACATATAAGCTGTGCTGCGGTTTTCACTTGGCTGCTGAATTCAGTAAGAGGAAAGGCTTCTGAATTCAGGAAATTTTAAAGAAAAACGGGACTTCAAAGGGGCATGATCGTAGGTGCTACATTTGTCGTACGATTTATCTCAGTTGAACTGCACGCATACAGAAGTTTGGCCCGTCTCTCGATAAACAGTTTCGTCATCTCCCGGTGACTACCAAAATATATTCTTGAACTTTTAGAAAGTTGGTTTCAATTCAGACTAACATTTACCTTGCCACTGAATAGCTGTGTCATTACTCCATCTGAATTCGTCATGCCCGACATCGTAAACACCCACTTGAACCAATTTTTCATCTGAAAATTCAAAGATATACGTGGTTTGCACGCATCAATGATTCACAAAAAACTGTTGTCGCCTTTGCCATCAAGAGTCAGATGAAAATCTTCGATATATCGATGTAAAATCATGGCTACGATTCCCCTCGGGGTAAAGGCGTTATCTTCTCAGATTATTTTAGTAATATCTATTTCATGTATTAAATCATCCATATTATTCTGCTGATTTGTACAGAAACTTGCTATATATCCTTTTGGCTGCCTGAAGACTTCTCTCATCTTTTATATTGACATTAAATACAAAAATGGCATAAATTTTATTACTCACAAGAAAAGAAAAGATGAAATAAATCATGTATGTGTTCTGCAGTACACGCAAGGTCCAAGGAAATGCTGGCTATACTCGTCAAAGAAGAGAGCTTCTTTATCCAAAATAAAATAAACGTTTTCCTAATGTTTGTGACAAGATGTTTTCAAAGACACAGTTTAAGTCACAACAGGGGAATATCACAGTAGCAGTGCGAATATTTACTCCATCGACATGTACACAGCGCATCAAGTCCCGTTCAGTCAGGCTTCCATCCCTCAAAGCAGCCAGACACTAAATTTGCAATTTATTCTCGACTATTTTGACAGATGCTGACTAAGACTAAAATTTACAAAGAAACTCATCATAGAAGTTGAATCCCACATGTGACTTCCTGGTTAGCGACCTCCTTTCGGCTCCATCTCTCATCATGATCCCTTTTGTCATGGGTCATTTATTTCTTGTAAAACATACCTTGCATCTGTTCGATGATTAATTCAGAGATCCTGTCACCAGTGGCTGTGAATTCTATTCTCCCCTTGAGAAAATATAAAAGAAAAATGGCATCACTCGGTTTCACTGACCGTCATCTCAGAAATGTTCGTGGAGAATCAAGTGTTACTAATGAACTTGTCTTGTGCCATTCATGTGACTAAATTACTCAACCTATCAGCCAAAAGTGCGCTTCGCTCTATCTGTCACTGAACACCTATTGCACTCTGTCTCTGTCTCTCTCTCTGTCTCTCTCTCTCTGTCTCTCTGTCTCTGTCTCTGTCTCTCTGTCTCTGTCTCTTTCTCTCTCTCTCTCAATATAACACAAATTACTTCAAGTACAAAGTAATTTATGTTATTATTTATAACGCTCTGCTTTAGCATCGAGCACTTAAATTTCCCACGAGGACATCTCTATACTTCGATCTATATATATATATATATATATATATATATGACATAAGAAAATTTAAAGTTAGATCTGTTTGAAGATTGCAAGATGCATGAAACATAATTGATATATATATATATATATATATATTATTACCTTGTACTTGAAGTATATATATATATATATATATATATATATATATATATATATATATATATATATATATATATATATATATATATATTTTTTTTTTGTTTTATATATATATATATATATATATATATATATATATATATATATATATATATATATATATATATATATATATATTATTACTTTGTACTTGAAGTAATTTTTGTTATTGTTTATAACGCACTGATTTTGGTACCGAGCACTGTAATTTCCCACGAGAACATCTGCATATTACTTGTGTGTGTGGCTTACGACAGATAATATTAGACTTAAAGAAGAATGCAGACAGACATAGTCCTCAGGCACTTAGATTTCACAATGACTACTGTATTTCTGTAAGAGCATACACACTGACAGATAACGACTTTACTCACAGTGACACCGTCCAAATGTAGATGTTGCACTGAATCTTTCACATAATGTGCCATTTCAGCATCCTGGTAGGTAAACTCGAGCAACTGTCGAGGTGGGTCTAGCCGTGAAAGCAATGCCTCGGCATTGTCAAGTGCGATGGCGAGACTCACTATGGTATCATAAACGAATCCTGCATAGTACGACTTTGATTGCAGTTGCTCATATACCTCTAAATCTTCCTGACTCGGTGTCTGGAACGGAAGTTATCCGAGTAAGCCGTCGGTGATCACATTGATGTATCATTTGAAAATTTAGTTTTGGAGTGATTCAAACTGCACCATTGCAATGTAACTGCGTGCTGACGAAAATAGACACTGAAACAGACTCACAAATATGTACATCTCAGAAGATGCAACAGTACGTTTAACTACTGCCGATCTTAAGTTTTCTACCTATACTAGAGCTCCATTTAATGTGTATGGGCCTTATCAGCACATTTACTCTAAATAGAAGAAAAGATTTGCGTATAGAAATTGTCTCGCTACAAAAAACCCATTTACCTGTTTTGTAGGGCAAAATGGAATACACTACAAATTGTGTTATACTACAAAACTTGTAGGCCTACCCGCCGGTTGGTGGTGCAGCTTAAGGTTGCTGTAAAGGCTTTAAGTCCCAGTAACAAAAAATGCATTCCCATCGGTAACAATATACTGAGATACCAAATCCATCATAGCAACCAAATTACCTTCATTTTGGAGGAATTGAAAGAATTTTCGCGATTGCCGATTTCTTCTCCATTTTTTCTCCGAAATGCATTGGCAGCTGGAAGCGTATATCATTCTACCTGTATCATTTTTTTCTTCTGACAAAAAGTGTTTTCATGATGGTTATGGTAGGCTCTGTCAGTTTCATATTGTTATCGCTGAATTTGTTGCCGATGTGAAAAAAAAGTCTTAGTGTTTTTAACTCACCACGCCATGATAATTAACTTGATTAAAGTCTTGCGTGTATGGCAGTACTTTAATACTGAGATAACCGTTGACAGCATGTTTCATATCAGTAATGCTACACGATACGTCGCCGCTACGTATAAACCATTCATCATTTAACCAGCCCAGCATCATCCACACGTATTTCTTTCCATATAGGTTTGCTTTATAAGCCTAGAGAGTAAACATGCTTTTTAAAAAGTTTTTTTCCTATTCCATGTATGTAACTGTTCCACCTGTAATGATTTACTTTCCGTTGTCACATGCACATGACCTAATAATATGGAGAAATATTTGAACTTGAATGGATGTGGTCACGTGAATTAATATGATTTGTCTTTGCTTATTTGTGACTTGCTTACACTAAAATCCTTTTGTCATCAAAGACAGCGTAATACAATTTTGGCATATTGTATGCCGTATGACAAAATAAGCTCATTCACAGTTTATAATATTCAAAAATAAAAGAAGACCGGTAAAATCAACACGATGCCTTGTCAGATGAAAATGCCCTAAACACGACATAATTTCCATTTAGTGGAAGAACATTACTTCACGCCATTATCTGACATAAAAAATCATTATCTGACATATGAAGTCATTATCTGACATATGAAGTCATTATCTGACATATGAAATCATTACCTAACATATGAAGTCATTACCTGACATATGAAATCATTATCTAACATATGAAATCATTACCTAACATATGAAGTCATTACATGACATATGAAATCATTATCTGACATATGAAATCATTATCTGACATATGAAATCATTAATATGATGTCATTACCTGACATATGGTTTGTCTTGTCGTTTCCGGATATGCTAATAAAATGATAATGCGGGCATTATGGCTCTGAAACGTATAATGGAAAAAAAGATTCTCACTGTAGCGAAACGTACAAACGTTACAGCTTCGCACAGACACGTAGTGTGATCAATGACTGTCACACTCTTTGCATCACAGATGACAATATTATGTCCAACTTTCCTAGAAAACAAAAATTATTGACTAAGAAACAATGTGCGGTTTTCTTTGAGTAAATAGGTAATACAGGGGTCTTATCGAGAATCTCGAGAGACTAAGAATTCAGTAGAGATTTTTTCCAGATGTGAAATAAGTAAAGCTTTGTATGACATAGGTGTGTCTATATTATGTTCATTGCACACAATGTTAATTTCTTTTTCTGCAGTCTTGGCAGCCATATATGTCGGCTGTACCGGATGACACGAAATAACTTTTGAAACATCAGCAAAAGGTGTTTTAAATGTCCAAGGTCTTCAGATGAACACTATTTGGTTATACCCAAGTGCGGAGTATACAGCTATATTTTACCTTCAAACTTTTTATCTGGTTCGTGGGTTCAAATTCAGTTTGCACGTGTTCTACAGTCAAGACATCATATCCGCCATGTTCTTCAAACAAAGACACTAATTCTTTCATAAGCTGTCCGAAGAGAAAGGTTATTAATACGAGTTTTATTCATTTCAAAATGCGATTACAAAGTTCGGTATTATGAAATAAAGTTGCCATCGTTTACGATATGCAATGTACATATGAATGTCGAAATGTGAACCTGTTTGAATCTGCAATTTTCACTGACTTTCACTTCCTGTGCAATGTTTTCCGTGTATTTTTTCACTTATCCAGGCAAGTTTACCGCCTTGACTTTCCTTAAAATGTGAAGATTTGCTAAGAAAATGAAATGATTGTAAGCAATAATGGAAATTTTCCTGGTGAATTGGAAGTAAACGTGATACAGCCACTGTATCTCATAGATAGTGCTAATCGTGTGCCAGTGGCTATAATTTTTGATGATTTGCTTTTACTATATAGTTTTGGTTTTATTAATCTTAATTCAAAGATGTTCTGTCCACCAAAGTACATTAAAATACCAGTATTTAGCTTATGCACACAGCGTCAATACAAGTAGAATGCACCGTTACATCACCTTGCCTTCAAGAGGTGAGAAGACGACGGAAATAAAAACGAGAAATTTGGAGAGCAAAACTATTCGCCAGGGTTATCAAGAATTGAACATTGAAGTCTTCTAAATAATTTCGGGATTGTTTTGCTCACCAGAGAAAATATCTCGATATCTTCGTACACGATTGCCACTCTTTTCCACTGAAAATAACGCATCAGAGCCTCCCAACCTGGAACCAAAATCGTGTCGCTTGGATAGAATCTCAGAAACAGGGGATATCGATTTTTGTCCGAGAGACCAGGGGACGAGGCAAGACCTGAAACCTGTCAAGGAGTGAAAAAGAATACCAGGCTTAAAGAAACCAAACTGTATATGAATAAAACCATGCATTTCTGAGATTGTGTGTAGCTCCTCTTGAAAACGCGCAGAAAAGTGGACGAGGTCTTTTTTCATTTCTGGGAACTTCGAACCACGAAAAATGCAAAAAATTTGGCCATTTTTTATCCCATTTGCAGACATCAGAAAATGAGAGTTGCTCAATCATTCTACCATCAAAGCGTAGATATTATTATTCATTCAATTATTCATGAAAAGCGTATTAATAATTGACATTTAAGTATCAAAACTCAGATATATTGATTCATTGTCAATCGAGGATATTCATGAAATCGAATCGCGCACCATGCATTCGAATGGGTTGTGATTGCCAATTGAACCAGCGCACTCTTTCTTGGCGATACTTCATTCAGAATCAACATCACACACGCACAAAACAATTCAATGTTTTTTCCAGAAATTCCACCCGTTTACTTCTTCTGTTGACTCATTAATCAATAGTGAGCAACCCGTTAGAAATTAGATCGCATGCATCAAATTTTTATCCTAGAAAAAATGAATAGTTGAAAATTTGGGCGTAAAAAAACTTAAATTTGAAAACATATTAACACCAAACCCTATCAATTTAAGAGATTTATCCCCAGAATAAAAATAAGCATTTTGCGAAGTCGACACTGTTAAAAAACTAAAATGCAGGGAGATTAACATTAAAGCGAAATCAACGTAGACTATGGCAACGATCTATATAACTGTCCTTTGAGTTTTTGATGTAACCCAAATACACGGCTTACGGGCGGCTCAAAGATCACCGCATCTAATCTTGGAAAGCATTGACAGAAGTCTGCAAAAACCTCTTGACTTACGGACGAACAAGTCACCGGCATTTGAAGCATCCTACTCTATATACCTGATTATTCTATCGATATTAAATGACATCTGTTATTCTAATGACCAGAATGTTTTTTTCAGTGTAGACAGGATTAAAAGATCTAGAAATAGAACTAATTGTATGCATAGGCCTCTGTTTTTTAAGTTTTGTATGATACTTAGCTATAGGAACTGGTCAGTTTTCGGCATGGGGGAGGGAGGGTGGTGGATTATGTTTTGCCGACGTCAAAAGTGGCTTCCACCCCAATTCCAACGTTTGGAAACACGGTGCCCCCCCTACAAAGGTAAGACAAAGTGAAGGTAAAACAAAGTGAAATACAATATATATATATATATATATATATATATATATATATATATATATATATATATATATATATATATATATATATATAGTTTGTGTATTTCAAACATTCAGTCATCCTGTGTTTTAATGAAATTGTTGTCATGTCAATTGTAAGATAGGAACTTTAAACTGTCAATTTTAAAGTTTGAATACAGTATTTTGAATGAACAGGGAATGTATTTCACAGTTTCTATGCATAACCAGATGTCCAGAACTGTTGTGCATAAATTGATGTCAATCATTAATATCAAAGAGAAAACAGCAATAAATCAAAAACTTTGATGGATGTTTAGACATGCCAGTCATCCAATTACATCTTCTGAGAAGCCATAGAGAGTTATTTCTATAAGTTGTGGCCAAATCTGATGTGCGCAGTATCTTGTAACGTTGAAACCGTAAAGGCACAGCTAATAATGACAAAACTGCCTTTTATTAACTACCATTTCAGTCATAAAAAACACCTTTTTGCTGAAAACCTGTGACACAAAGTTTATATGTCTATGTATCAAACCTATTGTGAAATATTAGGGCATGTTGCTTTTGTATACTGAGACAGAGAAAACAAAAAAGAATCATGAATTTGTCATGCTTTTCATATGAACTGCAGATGTCATGATTAGTACACTTTTCAAAACAAACTTTCAATTTGCAAACATCCAGATATCTCTAATATATCTTCGCGCTCAAAGGCTGGGACGAAAACGGTGACTGAATCATACAATTTGTGGTGCGTATGATGCTTTGCAAAGGCAAAACAAAGTTCAAATATGCAAACATCCAGATATCGCTGATGTATATGTTTGATGTTTTAAAGCTACGCGCCCGCAGGGCACGTCGAAAAATGCAACTGAATGATGAAATTTAAGGCGATGTATTTAGTAGACATTGTTCTCCTCCCCGACCATATCGTGTCCAACAATACACAGTCAAAGAAATACTTTAAAATTGAACTTACCTGTATAAGGTTGTAGTGGGAAGCGACTTCACATACAGGCTGTGCTACCATGGATATTGTTGAGACAACCAGCATATGGAACTGAGGTTTCTCGTAGATGAAGTCATAAAGAATGCCGAGGGCATCGGCGGTCATCTTATTCTGTTACGAACAGATACAGATGAGTGTGAATAGACAGTGAGATGCTGCTGACTAGAAAATGTTACAATCACACATTCTCATTTACTTTTGTTGTTGTTGTTGTTGTTGTTGTTGTTGTTGTTGTTGTTGTTGTTGTATCACTGTGATTCTAGCTATAGGCTCATGGTAAAAGGTTACGATTTTGATTTGAATAAAATGATTAGTGCCATTATAGATTAGTAGGATTTCGTTTGATACTAGTACTGGCCATTGAAAACCTCTATACACAGACGGAGTGTGTGTCCTAAATACATTTTCCAATCCGTCGTATTTATTTCAAGGTTTCAGTTATACACGCACGTGTCCGCAGAATAAACCCACCACTCTTGAAAAGAGCACAGTGGAATAGGTCACAAAATCATTTACCAGAACCTTTCGCAGATTAAAAAAGTCCAGGCTTGTAGCCTTCAATGCTGCAAGGCCCATTTCACAGATGCCTTTTTGTGAAATGAGGGTCGCGATAATATGAACATACGGTATCGATTTACTATGCTATAAAATAAATTTTCTAAATAGAATCAGCCGAGAGGCAAGTCTATCAGAATATTTTGTGCTGATACCATTTTATTCAGATATGCCAAAGAAACGATGGGTTTATCAAGACCACGAAAGAAACACTTATTCCGTTAACTCCAGCATTGACTAACCATCAGAAAGGATGATTCATTTTCATCAGAGCGATTGAAAGATGAATCATAACACTGTTCTGATTACTTCCCTGAAACAATCGTCATGTTTCCGACCAATAACAAAATTATCCTGTCAAAACAACCACGTCTTCACAAGGAAAGTCGCAAATTTCCTATCGGGTATAGTTGACATTTTTATTTCGCGCAAAATTTGAAGAGGACTATATCGAATGTCTCACGTTTATATTCTCCAGATTATTTCGTGCAATGTCTCTCGTGAGAAATTTATAACAAGATCCGCATGTGCGCTCTTCTCTTCAGAAAACGTGAAATAAATGGCTTAGTTTTGGAGGTTTGGAAAGTGTCCTGAAGGTCTTATCTCACAGAAAAGAAGATGAAAAGAACACCATCAAGCTTTAACCCTTTCACCCCTAGTTCCCCGGTCCTGTATACAGGTCGACCTTTACCATAGAAAACAATTGATTTGGAACAAACCATGGTGGTGAAAGGGTTAAAGGGATGCAGTCGTCGGAACTGCGCTCAAATGTCGTATGGAACCCATACGACCAATGTAAACTCTGCAGCAAAGATACAATGGTGATTAATGAAAGTTAAAACGTGTCTGTCGTAATCTACATCCTATAATTTCAATGTTGCAGCTATGATGATGAGGTGTATCTAGATATCATGCACGAAATACATTGTTTGTTAACAAGAAACTTGCACAGGCGCAGTTCCGACGACTGTTTCCCTGTAAGTCGTCTTTCTTTCTCTGTTTGCCAGTATCATCTGAACTTTAACACACCCAGATTTTTTTTGATGTACACATGTATATTTTTAAAACTCTGTGCTCATTCCGTCATTAATCGTTACAAGTGACACAAAAGCCACTCCAGGAAACAAGATTTTTGAACAACACAAATTCTAGGATAAAGTTTATACGGTCATAATAGACAATTGGAACATTGTACAACAAGACGTACCACGTCAAAGCTGGTGTAGTTTGCGACCATCACTAAGTCGTATTCAGCTAGAATATCTTCATGCGAGTTGACGAACTCCAACGCACTCTTGGTCGCGTATGCCAAATTCTCGTTTCCAGATGGTGTTGGCATGGTTTGGAAAAGTCCTCCGATGGGTAAAACAGTTTTGTTGGCCACAAGTCGATCTGTGTAATAGCTTAGAGTTAGAAGGAAAAGGAACATATTCATCTTCATCTTGCTCAGATAATGTCATATTAAGAGCTCCTCTTACTGCTGAGAAGTTGTACTCGGTATGTTTTTGGCCAACACACTCAAAAAATGTTTCAAGTGTCATTTTATAACATTCTTCTCTTCGTGAGTGCCGTTTATTTATGCAAATTCACTTCAAAAGGTGACGTCGAGCTAATTGAGTATCCAATCACGGTCTCTCCAACACATTTGTGATCCAATCGAGAAGAAGATTCACAGTCACTCTTCCAAAGGGGGCGTGGCCATTTTTGCAGTGCGGCTGACGCCTTCTTAGTTGTTACGAGAATTGCTGTAAATACAGTGTTTATGATAAGTTGGAATGGGCCTTCCGCAATATATGTTTACATATTCAGACTTCAATCGAGTCGATCGTGACTGCTCGAAACTCTCTTTCGACGACGTCTGCTTCGCTAACAAATATGATACGTGTATCACCTGCCTTTAGCCTTGGGCATCGCTCAGAGACTTGATGTAATACTTTTTATAATGCCAATGAATCCTTCAAATGCATAAACAGCACGTTTGTCTAAGCTTGAGAAATTGTAAGTCGAGTTTGAGATCACGAAATGTACTAAATAGACATATACACATGCATGTCGATCGATCAGATTAAGTTCTGTAGATGGAAGTGCCAACTTGAAGGTAGTAAGATATTGGCGACGTTATCAACACAGTAATGGGTGTACACATGAGATAGACTGCAGTTTGCGCTAATTGCTCTGTGACTGCTCACCAATTTGCTAGTAAAATTATAAAATTCTAAGTTTTTAATCATGCTCAGCACCCATTGGATAAATCTTGATCTATCATTGTTCGTTGTCTAAAGAGAATAATGATATCATCAGGATTTTATTAAGTATTGCAATGTACTGCCTCCATGCATAAACCAACGTAATGTGAGATTTTATTACCGTAAAAATGCAAGTACAGTGATTTATTTTTCGTGAGTTTTAATCGCCCTGAATATAAGATATTTACTACATGGGATACTGTGAAATGTTAAATAGGGACACCATTAGTTTTTCATATGATACCTGAGTTGTTAAGATCGGCACGTTTTTGAGTAGATCTTTGCATATTAATCGTCTTTTATGTCATGCTGTTTATTATTTTCCTGATGAATATCTAACAAACGTCACTTATTAGGAGAGAGACTAAAAGAGTCTACTCGTCCTTGTTATCTGATACGGTGAAAGTAAATGCGTGACATGTATCAAGGTACTATCCGTCATCTAACAGAATTGATGGCGGGCGTAGCTGAGGGTCAATGACGCCGTTTTTTGACCAACTTTATCCTTTCATTCTCACCGCCATTTTTGTTCAACTAGACATTCAAGTCATTCAAAAGCGTAAGCTAGTCTCGTGTTACACACAGCAAAACCTTGCTTCAATTGACGTCAATACGAGACGAATGACCTAGGTAAGCCGAAAGCGTACAAATGTAGACTAAGCCATGTCTGTCGTTTCTCAGATCACGACTTCAAGTTTTATATTTTGTACACGGCGATATATGAGTAAAATAATCTGCATTCGCCTTCCGTTTATGCTAGAACCAGCCACAAAATTGAAAGACTTTCCTCAAGGAATAAAACTCAAGATTAAAAATCCGGGATCATTTGATAACAGAGACAAAAATAACATAATATTTTCCGACGTTTGAAATTCGAAATGGCCGCCATCGCTGTGTTACATCTAACATAATGGGAACAAAACATATTTTCGATTCAAAAAAGACGGTGAAAATTTTATGTGCTACAGAAACCTCAAAATGAGCCTCCGATTAGTATTGTGAAAATTAAGAGCCCGGATATCTGTCACCAAGGCGCATTCTATATTTTTGCTTATAACGATTTGAAAGATTGTAAAGTATGCATTCACTCTCCAGCTGAAATACCAGGAAATACAAATAATGAATACGACAATTGTAATTGTATCTCACACTTCCATGAGTATGTACGATACTGTATTTTCCTACTGGTCCTCTGAACACCTTCAACACATACAAGAAAACGCTGCCTTGGGACGTTCATTTTGAAAATTTGTGTAAGAATACAGTGTTTTCAATCAGGTTCGAACTCAAAACGTACGGCACCCAGTCATCTAGCGGAGAAGTCACAGACAAAACCGCTCTGCTGAATCCCCAATATGAATCCAGAGTGGTTCAATAACCGAGGTTATAGTTATTACAATTTTTCTGACTGCAACCCCTCCACACGCTGTAGAGTTTGTGAAGCACTTCGCGCTTGTTCACTCACTATCACACTTCGCACACAAACTTTATCGAAGCAATGAATACATATCTTAAACTGGGCACTGGGCAAAAGATAGCCTCGGGGACAATTATGTCCACCAGGTAAGAAATTTAGTACAGGTATTGGTCGTTTACGTAAATTGGGATCATATATTTGTATCCCCCATAAGTATTGTATGGGCTAGTACAGAATGCTCTTAACTATAGTTGTGTAGTTTGGGTAATACACCAGCAAAATCGTTGACAAAGTCCTCAGTTTTCAGAAATGAGCGTTGCGTACACCTATTGAACTCCCTTTTGGTTTTTCATTCAAAAAACTTACCATCATTTAATGTCATGCCGATTAGACAGCGCATTTTTTACTTTACGGCAAATTTAATGTCTAAATGGAAAAAAAATGGGATTTGTCTATAATATTTATCTCTGAATTTATTTACTCTCAATCACAAGATACATGATCACTATACACGGTCCCTACGTATCGCCAGGGCTGTAGATGTATTTCTAAAGCTGGCCCTGCAGGGTAGGTTTCACTTGAGACATAAAGGTTGGAATGTTGTACAGTACCTACAAAACAAATAAAGAACTAGTCTATATAGTTATTTTGAACCAGTAAATGGGACTAGATCCCGTATGCTTTTCCAATAAATAAATAAACAAACAAACAAATAAATAAATAAATAAATAAATAAATAAATAAATAAATAAGTAAAATAAATAAATAAATATATAAATAAATAAATAAATAAATAAATAAGTAAAATAAATAAATAAATAAATAAATAAATAAATTAATACCTTCAAATATAACTTGAAAGACTACACTTTTATCAAAAGGAAAATACCCCTGTACTTTCTCTCGTCTCGTGCAGAATCGTATTTTGTGATTTGTAGTAAGCTTAGTTTATATTTTATTTGACGAAAATTATTGTACAGTAGTTATAAGCATGCGAATTGGACATTGCCATAAACACTGGTGTAGAAATGATGAAGTCGATAAGAAAACTCTGCAAAACAACAGAAATATTGACGAACGAACGAATAAAATAATGTACTAATTCTTTTACTGCCTAGTAAACGCGATAATTGTTACGAAATGCAATCAAGAGAATAAATTCTTTAATTTTTAGCCTTTAGGCTGCGTTCAAAAGAAATGGTGAAGGGGGGGGGGGGCTGGAGGAATCGCGATTGAAATCTTATTTTTTTTCAGATCCTCCCTCAATACCCTCAAACATTTTCAAGTCCCCCTCAATACCCTCAAAAATTTTCAAGTCCCCTCCCCCAAATTACCATATAGCCGCATATTTATAGGGAATGCACGCAGAGTAAAAATAAACATGTAATGTGTCGTTCTGCATGCAGATGTTCAACACTACCTCTTATCAGCAGGTTTTAGAGCCATATACCTAAGGCAAGTTCTTAAATTGATTCATTTTTAAATGCATCAGTGGACTTTTTGGATTTCTCAGTCTAAGCCGACTTAAGTTTATCCAACTCTGGCCAGGTCAATGTCACCAGCTGAAAAGCACACAAAATGACAATCATGAGAGAGTATGAAAATTGTGTTTTCCTGGCTACGTTTTACCAAATTGTGAAAAAATGAGCACAGTGACCTACCGAAGTTTTTTTTTAAAGTACAAGACATATGCAACTTAGATGCCACTTATAAATGTCTTACAAAATTGACTATACTAGAAGGACAAAATATTCCATGAAATTAGTGTTTTAATCTCAGAAATTTTGGGTGTAATAATGGCAAATTTGATAAAAAATAAACGATTCCATTTAGTCACACATTTTTCCATTTAAATTAGAGTCTTTACTGTTCAAAGTTTTACTTTTATGGTATTGTACAATGAGATGCGAAAATTTCATTCACTGCATGAACTTCAAATTAATGGCTTTAAATATTGATTTTAAGTGATTTTAGAAAAACTGAGTTTTCATCGTACATTTGTACCAGATCAAATATGGTAACCCCATCTTTTTTCTCTAATATTTGATTGTTCTCATATTCCAGAATTCAAAAATCCATGGTAACTGTTAGTCCCCTGGTCTTCTATGTTTTGCTCTCTGGCTGGATCTTGTGTACAAGTAGATGTATGTTTCACCGTCAATTGAGTGTCCTATGACCGAAACTTTTCTTAAACTACATCAGAGTCAGAGCTACATGTATCACTATCACTGCCAGTATGTAGTAGCAGGGCAGTAGTTGTATTAACTTTTTATTTTGACAATATTTTTGTTCAGTTTATACAATTGCGTTCTTGTTCTACTCCCTACAGCATATTGAGCTGTCTAGTATTCAGCTTGCCAACACAGCCTACGCGTACCGTGTATTTGTATCATTCAATTATCACCAATATTTAGACAAATGGGCTTTGTTGACAAACTGAATATTGTGTTTTTCAGCATGCTATAGAGAGACACCAAGAAACTGTGTTTGATACATTGCATAAAAATATTGAAAAATTATCAACAGTTGCAGCTCCTGCCCCATTAAATGGCCAACTTGTTTTATGAAAATTTAATGGCATTCATACATTTTTAGATTTTTTCGAGATTAAGGTAGAACGCACCTCGGAGACAGACGTTTGGACTCCTAAACTTTTACAATTCTCTTCTGATATACCATATGTGGGAGTTTATTTTAAAGCTCTTGGTGAAAGAAAACTTTTTACCGGCTTACTTTTTCGAAATTCGAAAATTTTTATTTTTCTCCATAGAGTTAACACAGGGATGGCGGCCATTTTGAATTTCTAATATCGGTAAATCTTGGGTAATTGTTTTCTCTAGTACCAAAATTTGCACGGTGACCCCCTATTTGTATTCTTGATTTTGAAAGAGAATGATTAAAAGATTCCTTGAGGAAAGTTATAGCAAAAGTTTAAGTCTTTCACTTTCGAGGTGCATACTACCTTAAAGACATAAAATGCGACAAAACGGTTCTAGATTTTGTTTAATTATTACTAACATTAGAACCATTGGACTACATCAAAATGTTGGTAGTCAAAATATTTTCAGGTCCCCCTATAGGCAGGGCAAAACTTTCAAGTCCCCCCTCGACTACCCCAAAAAGTTTCGAATCCCCCCTGAATTCCTCTAGCCCCCTCACCATGTTTTTGAACGCGGTCTTATCCCGGCCTCAAAGTTTAGCTAATATATTACCACCTGAGAAATGATCTTATGCCCTCTAAGTGTTTCAGGAAAGCAAGGAACTTGAGTTCTTCACATACAAGGACTGCATAAAATGAAAAATGGATGAGAATAATTACACTCGTTATTCAACCACGAGGATATTATATCGTATATATGTGATGTGGCAGTTTGTAAAAACTTGCACATCAACTGAAAACTTTGGTAGTCTGCTAACTTTGTGTATTTTTCCGAACAGTGTTTCCTTTCACTTTCAACAATTCGCCAATATATTCGACTTCAACCAAGACTGCAATGACAACGCCAATATTTTTGTGGTGTTGATTTGAAAGAAGTGTGGGCGCACTTTATTCATTAAAGATGAAGATACGTCACAAGAAATACAGATAAATGTAATCTAATTGAAATTATGCCCTTTTAAAGAAACTTTGCAGCCATACGTTTTATTTTAAATTTGAAGTAGACATAAACGAGGCCATAATTGTGAAATTTACTTCTTTCAAGGCTTACCTGATTACATGAAGTGTGATATCAACGACTCATCACGAACTGTAAAATGATGAATTTCACAATTTACTCGTCAATAAACATCATTGAGTATATATTTCCTTGCTCTTATTTATTTATAGAACATATTTTATGCCCAGTAGTTCCCTTGAAATACAGTACAGTTCAAATAAGATAGGCATAAATAATGCGATACAAAGTTGTAATGATATTAAGCTACAACATTTACAATAAACGGACATCTTTCAATGGTTGTATTGAATCATCAACAGCACAACCAGACAATTGATTCAAACTATGAACCGACTGCAAATACTTTAATTTTAAGAACCACGATTTTCATTTTTTTAATCATTATTACCGTTAGCCGCGCCGTGAGTTAGCTGGTCAAGTTTCATAGAAACAGTTGTGACACTCAATGAAGTCATAAGTGGAACGATATGAATAAAGTCCAAGCCTGATATGATTTGGTGTCACGTGTTTAAGGTGCTGCAGTGTTAGCAATGTATAGCTACATACAGTTTTAGGTTCAAAAAGTAATATTATATCATACCAGTAATATTGATGGCGCAAATACAGCGATCTGTTTGATCAAGACGTGAAAAGAACCGTGGTATATTCGCAATATAGCAAAGTTGGCACACGCGCGAGCTCTCAGCAAGAGCGAAAATCCTATTTTGACGTTCCATACCGGAATTTCAATATACTGTTATGATACAATAACAACAAATCACACCGAGCGACGGTATACCACTCGATTTTGACCAGTTCACTTCATATATGCATTCGCTATTGCTCGTGCATATATGCATGAACTGGTTAAAATCTCGTGGTATACCGTCGCTGGGTGTGCTTTATTGCTTCCCTTAACTATCTCTGTCAAATAAGGTGTTACAGAACTGTGATAGACGATAGCAATTCCTCTGATATAGTGAGTTTCCGGTTCGTCATTCGCTTTTATTGTCCACTTTGTTAGGCAGCAATTCAGAACAAAGTTGCTCGTAGGACATTCTTAGCAAGGCCAACTTCTGAATTTTCTGGAAAGAAAGAGAGTGAAAATATCATTTTGGAAAGATAAACTTATCATTGCATTTCCCCTTAATGCATCAACAAAACGAAATAATTAGGCAATGCATTAATTTTCAATAGTGACGAACGTGAAATGCGCCTACCATTTTGAGAGTCTCCCTGAGGGAATCCGTTGTATCTTTCTGGTCTAAGTGATAACCTCCTGGGCGAGACTTGACGATATTTCGTTGCCCGGGTTTAACGATGCTTGTGTTCACATCATGTGGATTCTGGTACAGCAGAATCATCTGTGAATTAGAACCATATAGCAGAACATTCTATCGTGACAGAGTCTTGAATTGCACAGTATATTTCAATTAGTTAAACCCAACACGAGGTCGTTAGTAAAGCTAAAGAGAAACTGAACGCATATATTAAAGATTGCTTGTACACTGAGTATATAATTATCAGACTGACAGTGACTCTTCCTTTTTAGTACACCAATCGAAGTCACTATGTGCGGAAATGAATTGTCGCAATGATTTTTTTCTAAAGCTGCCAATTATATCCTAATGGGAGATCTTTCAAATAGAACTTTTGCGCTGCTTCAGCGGTGTTTTCCACATCGTCTCTGATTAATTCGAGGAATGCGTGTTCTTCGTAGGTTTGTTTAAGGTAGAATACGTCTCGGGGACAGATATCTGGACTCTTAAACTTTTCCAATTCTTTACTGATTTACTACTTGTGGGGCTCATTTTGAAGCCCTTTGAATAATAAAAAACTTTCACAGTTTTAGTTTTTTGGAAATCGAAAATTTTATTTTACCCATAGAGTTAACACAGAGATGCATGATTGCCATTTTGAATCTTAAATATCGGTAAATCTAGGTTAATTTGTTTCTCTAGTACCAAAACTTGCACTGTGACCCTCGATTTTATTCTTGATTTTGAAAGTAAATGGTTGAAAGATTCCTTGAGGAAAATTTGAGCGAAAGTTTAAGTCTTTCACTTTCGAGGCGCATACCACCTTAACATCGATGGTGACCCAACAGATGAAGTAAATATAACAAGAAAAGCGATACATATTTACTTTCGATGAGAGGAACATGTATTAAAACACATGACCAGCTATTGTCCAGTTCCCTGAATGTGCAAAATACAGAAAAGCAGAATGAACTTAAGTTACCTTATGGTATGTTGGCTCGGAAAGTGACGATAAAAGTCGAGGAAATGAGTCTGATTTACGACTCATTTCCTCCATGCGTTTACATACAATTACAACAATCTGAGATTATTATTCAATGAGACTCATCATCATAGAAATAAAAGCTAAAGATATGTAAGAAGTTACAGTGATATGATGCAAGACCAAATGACAAAGTATATTTTATTAGATGCGGCAAGGATGAGGTTAAGTCCATAATGCGCCTTTCCGTTCGCTGTTTTATACCTACCTTTGGTAAAAACGCCAGGCACAACACGAGGGTGTTTGAAAAGAAGATTCCTAGCCCAGTGATGACGTAAACCATGGTGACCTTTGACCCCAAGAAATACTGCCCCACGAAAACGATGACACAGACCAATGCCACAGCGTAAACTGACATTGCGATTTGTCGGCCTATAAAGGATCCATTACGAAAATTATTCCAACATCAGGACAAACTGTGATGAAGCAACAGCTTTGACACAGTAACCTACTCGGGATATACACTTAATTATCTTTACTTGTTTAATATTCAAGTTGGGGATTCCAACATGAACATTCACCATGCATTCATTGCTGTTTCCAGGTCGGATGCTAATCTTCGAAGTAAAGTATATCAGAACTTGTACAGGTTGCGAAATATTTTAAAAAGACGAAGGGTCGGGTGAACGGAGCATGTTTGACGCTACAATAGACGATTGATAACAAGAGGAAGACACGTATTCTTACTTTCATTAAGTGCAGCAACCTGTACAGAGCGTATTGCCCAAGCCAGGAACACTCCAAGGAATAGCAGGATCCCCTTGATGACAAACAGACTTATAGTCCAGTATAGGGTATAAGCAGAATAGCAGTTGCGAGTTTGGTAAATGTAGAGAAAGTCGTGTCCATTTTCATCAGTGGATTCCTGTTAGGGAAACAATTTATGAAATTTCGTTTAGACGATATGTTAAATTGCGACACCCATACTAATGCTGCTAGACATTTTTAGTATGGTATTTTTAAATAGTACATAATAATTAATCGGCAAACTTTTCAGCAAATCATTACCATAGATTGACACACGCAAGGATGGTTTGGCTTAGAAGCAGGAAAGGCAACGGTAAAGATAACGAAAGCTTTCTGCAGGAGGAGCTGATGTTACCGATGTCCATGTGCCGTGTTATTATGTTATAGGCCTAATGATGGTGAAATACAGTGATCTGATTGGTCGAGATGTGAAATTAACAGTGCTATATTCGCTTTACAGCACAGTTGAAACACGCTCAAGCTATCAGCAGAAGAAATACACTGTTTCATCATTTCAGAGCAGAATTTCAATATACTGACATAATATAATAGTTTTGATCAATTCACTTCGTATGCGCATTCGCTTTCGATCGTGCATATATATATCCTGAACTGGCCAACATCTCGCTGTATATCCGTCCATGGGATGGTTTATTGGACAATTAGATATGTTAATAAAATGAGACATGATAGCATTACAGACTACTGTAAATAGTTCAGTCAGCGTATGGACAGAAACAACAGTTATTGTAGAGTCGTAAGAATGCCCATTAATATTCAACTTTCTTTCACTCTGTCATTATTTGTGTTGCAACGATATCATCCAACAGTAGTATAATAAAGGTGTATAATTGGGATAAATAAGAATTTTACACCATTTTATTCGAAAAATAACTACAGTGAGGGAAGGAAATTCCACTCCCTGTAGACGCTTACGCGTTTGCCACTGCACATCCGTGGGCATGCGCGTAAGCCGTTCCGATAGGGGATTACCCTGTGAGTCATATATAGG
Organism: Ptychodera flava; assembly: GCA_001465055.1. Lineage (NCBI taxonomy): Eukaryota > Metazoa > Hemichordata > Enteropneusta > Ptychoderidae > Ptychodera > Ptychodera flava. The sequence continues at coordinate 35,719 of LD352997.1, forward strand.
TCACTCAGACTTGCGCAATGCACTGGCTATGACTCAGTGTGGAATCCCCGGGTTACAGCAGCGGATGGATTTTGAGACCATTAGTTCGATAGATTCTGACTGTGATGTAAGTAAAAAAATTCTGCTCTTCCCCTATCGGAACGGTTCCAGTGCTGATTTTTGTCTTCTGGATGTAAGTATATAGATATAATTTTATACCTTACTCGTCTTCTGGTTGTGTGAATTCACTATGTTTTTCCTACGCCTATTGGAACGGGAGCAACACTTATGTTAGATTTTCACCTATTTTAGTCCCTACCCTACCGGAACCGTTCCGACTTGAACACTGTTGCGCAATACCATTCCAGCAGGGGCTTTCCAGTAGGACTTTCCCATTCCGATAGGCTTCGGGTGTTGCTTAGCAGCCTGTGATGTCATAACACAGGTCTGAAATTCTACAGTTTTCATGAAAATTTTCTGCGGAATCATTCCGGTAGTTTTTTTCTGAACTTGGAGTTAACTAAAATAGTAAAGAATTTAATCTACTATTCACAACGGTGACCATTGCATGATCACTGATAACATAAACATGAGCAAATATATTATCATCTCGAGCGTCGTCGACACCTTTTACTGAAGTATCTTTTTTCAGGATTTCAAGTTGTATACCATCTTTTGTGTTCATTACTCTTAAACCATTTCCATGAAATTCAATATCTTTAAAGCTACGCAGATCGATAAACAGACAGAATTTGTTCTTCAAATAATCGACTTCATCTATATCAATTTCACATCAATCTTTATCTTCAGCAAAATACCGTCGTGTTTCTTTACAAAATTGTCTTGGTAACATCTTCTGAGCATATATTTTATTTGCAATGCCCTCAATCATTACAGACACAGATTCAATGGATGGGTTAAAGAAAAGTTCGCTATTAAGTTCTGACTGATTCTGATTTTTAGTGAAGAGTATAACAATACCTCTCATGCTACGTCGTGGTACATTTATATTTTCATTGATAACCGTGGTTGATTCTTTGAATGGGATTGTTCTAAAATAATGTAAATACTCGTAAAGGTAACTTTTACCGTTGTTGTAATAACCAGCAGTAGACATCGCGAGGTCGGGATCATAGATTGTTTCGTATTCCATTTGAATATTTTTTAATTTATAATTGGGTGTAACAACATGATTACTGACAAGTAATTGGGAGACGGGTGCAAGCGTAATTTCCCATTCAATATGACTCCCTAACGCTGATGGATATGTAACCCCATGACCTGTTATGAGGGGATGATTCAGACGAATAGCATATTTTGTTTTATATGTGGTGAAAAGTAAATGATCGTCCACGACAGCGACATCTGCATTGGCCCCACCACTTCTCAATTTTCTTAGATTTTCGTTCTGAATTCCGTACAGTGTCATGTTCGTTCTCTCCTTTTTATGTTTGAAGAGATCGCGATAACATTCAATAAGGTTATATTTATTCAAATTGAAAAGTGCCTGACCCTCAAATGTGAGGACCATACGCTCGATTATATTTTTTGCAACATTTTGTACTACTCGGTTATCTTCATGTCCCGTTACTTCGAGATCAAAAACCAGGTAAAAAGTATCTGGAACTAGTACTACTCCACTTTCTAACTTCGGACATAGTATGATAAGTGTCTGGCCTGGATCTGCCTCACTTGGATTATGAGCAACCACATGATGAGTTCTTTCTGCTTTCGTTCCCTTCGGTATTCGGTTGGTGAAAGCCGGAAATAATGATCTATCGTACCCCATTTTCGTGTAATGTATATAGTAACTCAGAAGAAAAAATCAAAAATAAATCACATCTTCACATAAATATTTCCATCTGATTGAAAGATAAATCGATTACCTGTGTCGTGAATCAATCGAAGAACCCAATATTCTTGTAGATGTTGGACTTCCATTTCATCATCAACCTCCTGAAAGACGTTTATGAATTCTAGTCGCTTACAGAAGTTAGTCTTTTGACATTCCTTCACAAAAGGTAATATGTTATGATATAGATTATCATCTTTGAGTCGGACACCTGGATTTGCTCGAAGGATATGTCGATTTACTCGTCGGAGTTTGCACCATTCCAATTCGACAGAGAAACCAAACAGGTCTTTATTTTTAGGAAGAAACTTTGTAATATTCTTTTCACCAAACATGCTTGGCCATATATTAATACATAATTTTATTTATTATGACTAATGTTAAACCTGTCAAAAATATCCATAGCTGTTCTCCAACAAATCTGACAACTGATCCTGCTGTTTTTAATAGAAAACTGACAAGGGAACCGATTAAACTTGGTATTGCAGCAGCACTTTTTGCGGCCAAGGTTTTTAACCATTCGCCAAATTGCTTTACAATTTCTTTCGCTTTTGTATATACTTTGGGTGGACCTGAGCCATTGTTTGCTCCAGTTCCTGCTGCTCCCCCTCGTCCTCCTTTAGTCACAGCCAGGGCAATTGTTGATATTGTCATTCCAAGGGCAGTCAGTATTGCAGCGATTGTAATACCATTTCGTTTAAATAATTCTATCAGCTTCAGCCTGAGTGATAATTCTGGATCGGAAATTACATCACGAAGAGACCTAGTCGTAGCCAGACTTTCACATGTGTTATGTAGGTCATTTACCCCACACTCATCATGACCTGAGTTCAATTAGTCTAGAACATTCTCAAGGTCACTACCCTCAGTGACCTCACAACCTTGAATTCAAT
>LD352997.1:42924-54150 GCA_001465055.1 Ptychodera flava
TTTTATTTTCCAATAATACGATTTCGAATAATTCTCAGCCCTTTTCTTCATATCCTTTAGAAATTCTGTAACACAATCTGTACCTGTGAATGTTCTTTTACTATAAATATAAATTTTACTATAACCCAAATGGGATTCGAACCCCCACACACTCACGGCAACATCGCCTAGCTGCTAGGCCTCACACAAAACCAGTCGGCTACCGTTTCCAACCCAAAAGAGTTGGTCACAGTAACCGACTTAGATGTTGCAATTCTGTGCACGACCAAGCAACACAGTGTGCATGGAGCAGACGACACACAGACACTGTACACACACATATAGTAATCGGAAAAGCACGAAGCTTTTTACTGAGCTATCAGACAGACTCGGGGACAAGTAAATATCCACCAGCAATACTGTCCACTCAGGTTAAAGAAATATAAATTTTACTATAAGCCAAATGGGATTCGAACCCCCACACACTCACGGCAACATCGCCTAGCTGCTAGGCCTCACACAAAATCAGTCGGCTACCGTTACTTTCGGCTTACTGCCTGGCCATCGTTCAGTAATAATATACGAAATACAAATTGGAATGTGTCGGCCGGTGCCCTTCTCAATAATTGACTCAGTATCTGCATACACGACGTAGGGACAGGGAACCTTTTTCCGATGGCCTTCGAATTGACACACTTCCTTAGGAAAAACTGGCTAAGCCGTGTCTGTCCCACAGTACACCTGATGTATTTCTAATTCTTTTGTTGACTTAAAACCTCACTTACAAACCATACAAATACACTTCCGTCTGCGCTCATTCTTTCGATTACTGTTAGAATTAAGAAGGCGATTTAATTTAGTAATTGGTACATAGTGGCCCCTTCCGTCCCGGGAGGAGGATGCGTCTTTGCCGATTATCAGTAAGATATTTGCTATTTGATCAGCTACCCTAGGGCCTTCCATTCCGATACAGCCACTATATAACACAGTTATGCCTGACGGATCGGGATCATTTTCGTAGATTTGAAATACTTGGAGTTTGATGCCTGGATTTAGCTGCTCGAAGCGCTTGAATACAGTCTCATCGGCGGGCGTAGGAAATGGTATTCCATCAAAAGAGTAATCGGCCATAAATTTGTCATACGTCTTCCAGTTTTTTCTAGTCTCACCACATTTCTTTTTGCAAAACGTGATGTCGCCCAACTTTAAACTTGAAACGACGGCATACTGAAAACAATTCTCGCTACCGAAAGGAAGAACCAGATCGCTCACACAATGCTTATTTTTTAACCATCCTGGAAGTTGAATCGGGCTGGTGCGGCCTGCCCCGAGTAAAATTTCTACAAGAATTACTTCAAAGTTAAGTATCTCCTCGAGAACGAGACCAGAACCCTCAACAGCTTCAATTGTATCAAGCATATGGTCGTAGCGTTCTATTAATTGTTGTTTCACATCCGATCCTCTTACATCTTTTGTGTATGTATCTTTTAATTTAACAGGCAATGTACGAATTTGTGTATTACCGTTTTTTGGATCCACTAATTTGACTTCCATATCTGCATAAACAGAGTACATCTTTCTTATTTTAGTCATACCTTCGATATCAATCGTTTCGATATCCTCGACTCGCTTGACTTCAGGAAATTCTTTTCGTAACACTGCCCCGTCGAATGCTTTTCGTAAGCGGCGGGAAACGACAATATTCTCTTCCATAATAATCTTTATAATATATATACTATCCTAAAAAATTTTTAAAAGAAAATATTCTATGATAGGTCATCAAAATCCACTATAATATTTTTGGCAGCATTTATTTGTTTATATATCTCGCCTAATCTTTCTAAGTCAACTAGTTCTTCCGCATCTTGAATTTCTGGTTTTTTCGTGGCACAAAATAACCTCTCTATAGTGAAAGAAAGATTACTTTTAAATAAACGCGGTTTAAATGCTAAGAATTCTATCTTACTACCTTTTCGGATATTATGAGGTACAATATCAGGATTTTCTCTGGCTTTCAATCGACTCACTGCTTTAAAACCACAGTCGATTTCTTGAACTATATCAATACATGTAGCGAAATCGTCTCCTCTTTTAAACCGAAATTTAAAATACTCTGTCTGTTTGTCGCTCCCTCGCTTCTGATACACTTTAGAAGGATTGTAAAATAATACCTGCGGAGCCCCTTTGGTTCCGATAGGATTCTTGGCGTGAGCGGCTAGGCTTGCAGCATAACTTTTAGCGGTGGATGCATCAAAACTTTCACCTAAGGTACATGATACTATTAAATCGGTAAACTTTTGAAGACTTTGTTGCCAACGGACACACATTTCATCGCATGTAGCAGGATCTTTTGAACCATATTTAGGTCCGATATTGAAAACCACTTCTAGCTCACTGTCTACATATATAATAGGATCTACATATTCACCAAATATGAGTTTGCCGTCACTGATTTGGGTATTGTTTTCTCCACTTTCAAGTATTTTTATTGCATCTGAAATAGAAAGGATTGCCATTGTCTTATCATAATATATCTTTACGAAAAAATAATTTAAAAATTTTTTTCTATGATATAGATAGCACAAAAATGTCATACATATTTATAAATGGACCAACTGGAAGTGGTAAGAGTTACGATGCAGTAAATACCGACCACATTATTTTTGACTCTTCCATAATTCAACATCTGACTTTTTCTCGAATCTGGGGCGTTTCCGTTTCGTCGGAAGAAAAAAAGATTGTTTCTAGAGCATTTGACCATTTACATAGTTTCATTATCATATTCAAAGATATGAAATTTGATTATTGCAGGCGGAATATTCTGACTCGAGCAAGACAATATGAAATAACCGAGTCCGCCTTAAAAGAATTAGAAAACATTCATAAGCAGTTCAAACAGACTTTCTTAGAAATTTGCGACGACTACAGACTTCCATGTTTGGTAATTAGTCAACCACTTACGCCTGAAGTTATCAAGAATATACTTTATCCAACAATTGATACAGAGACAGTCGGGCCAGTAGATTTTCCACGAGCTTTTGATTTTGGAATTGCATGGAGCGGCGGCAGCCAGGGATTTTTAATAGACTGTTTTGGCGAGGAGGAACTTGAAAAAGCTTACTATCCACCTAACCAAGAACAACTAGAACAACCTCGAGTCTCACTCAAGAACCTACACAAACTTCTTAATGCTTGTGAATCTGTGTGCGCTTATAATGCTCCGTTTGACTTACAGGCACTTGATATGATGAAGCCCTACGGTTCCGAAGGGAGACAAGACTTTAAAGTTACTTGTCTATGGCTCATGTCAGTTGTGTACATTATACTTCAGCCAGAACTTATAGATAAAGCTGAAAAAGGGGCACTCGAAAGAACAGCTCATAATAACATGAGAAGTCGCTTTGAAGATCTTGCAAACTTAATATGTGAAGGATCCGGGGTACCACCTCATCCACATACAGCCAAAAAAGATGCAATAAGTGAACATTACTTACGACAATACATGATAAATACTTGGCCAGGTGGATGGAAGAATAATGGTAAACTGACACTTTCGGTTTTCAAGAAATTAAGACTTCTTCCATGGTACTTATTGAATAACTTTCGTAATTACTTACGTTAGTACTTGACAAGTACCAGCAAAGGAACTACAGAGAGTACTTACGAAGTTCTAATAACATTTTCCTCTGGCTCCAAACTATTGAAACTTTCTGGATAACCTTTCCATTTTATCAGATAGTATTTCTTTCCTCTAATTTTTTTCGTCTTCAAAATTCGTTCTACTCTATACAGCTCGTCGGCACCAGCAGCGCTCTGAAGTTCATCGGAATAGAAAGTGCCGAGTATTTCCTCTCCATTCAGATCTTTTATTTTGTAAACTGGCGGTGTTCCCAATCCAGCTGCATACACCACTTTTGAAACTATAAAAATCTCCTCTGTCCAATTTGGTAAATATCCTTTCCTGAAAGTGGTCTTGTATTTTGTAATTCAGACCCGTTCTCCCGGCTTGAATTCAGGGTTAGCTCCCATGGCTGCCAACTCAGGGTAAAGTGTATAAAATGCCTGCCAATCGTTGTCCTCTGTTACATCGACGGCTTTCATTTTGATACTTCCGTGTACGGTGTTATTGTAATTCTCGAGAAGTTGTGGTAAAATATCGAGCCATTCACGTGTCTGTCTGTATGTAAAGTATTTCCACATCATCGTCTTTAACATACGATTAAAATGTTCAACGACGCTAGCTTTTTTGTCACTGTAGGTGTGAAACCAGTGAATGGAAGCCTCCTCCAACCATTTCTGCATTTTTCGGTTGGTAAATTCCCGCCCCTCATCTGTCTGAAGTTTGTCTGGTTGCCTCCTGGATTTCTTAATTATGTCTTGTAGTGCCTGCAGAGTATCATCTGCCGTTTTTGACTGTATCGGCCTGGCCCATGCATATTTACTGAGTACATCGATTACTGTTAGCATGTATCGAATGTTTTTATTCTCTTTTGCGAATGGTGAAGGGAATTCCACGAGAGCTGCTTGCCAAAATTCGTCTATCGATGTTACGAAAACGCGCCTCCCACCGCGAGTACGAGGTACCGGTTTATGTAAATTGTAAGTTAGCTGAGTTTTTAACCAGTCCTGTACCTCTTTCTTAGTAACTTTTAGTCCGCTGGCATGTGCTGCGTCATATAATTTTTGTACACCTCCAAAACCAGTTTTCGGGTTGTAATATAATTCTCTAAGAGTTCCTTCGGTAGAACCTTCGGGCGAAGCCATGATTAGCTATATTATACGAAAAATTGTATGTCGTACGGATGCCGTAAATGAAATACTAGTTTACTGAATGGTGTATTTTTCAATTTTCTGACTAGGTCCACGGCTTCACGTTCTGACACCTCCATTCCACATTCTTTTATAATAGTCTTGTTGTCTGTCTTGCTGGGTGTGTAAAATAGTACTAACATCTGTATGTTTTCCCTGAATGGTTTACTAATACTAGTATATTGTTGAGTCAGAACCCAGACAGATAATCCGTCGTGTCTTGCGCTGAAACCAAGTTTGACTAAAACGTCACTGCGCTTCTTCATATCTTTGGACGAGGCGCAGTCGTCGAGTATTATTAGAGTGTTAGTGCCGGCCCATTCCTTATGTACGAAGGCTAGTGTATCATCCACAGCATCGAGTCCGACCGGAAATATAAAAACGTTGTCATCGGTGAAAATGAATCTTTTATCATACGTTTTATCATTCATGAATGTCGGACAAATGAAAACTATATATTCAAATTTCCTTAAGTACAGACCGGTGAGGAGATCCATTACATATTCTGTTTTGCCAGAATTTGTCGGTCCAGTTATAATCATGTTGAATGGCACGGTTGCATACATCGGATCTATATACTGTACATAAATGTAATGAATATGGCTAAAGATAACAAACCAATTTTGCCGAATTCGTGAATAGGATCCGCGCCGGCGACAGCAGCGACTGCTGTGTTAGGCGACTCCCTTCGGAACGCTCTGGGATGGTCATCCTGCCACTTCACGGCATCCTCTTCCCCATCCATCTCATGTTTAGCACTTTCTCGAATTTCCGTGTTTATATCTCCATTTACCCGGAAGACCATAGATTCTGTTGCGTATTGCAATTCATTATTATAACCTGTTATTGCCGGGCCCGAAAGAATGACCATTTCAGACGGTAATAGAAGTAAATGGGGCGAAACGGCCATATCAAGTTTGACACCAGTATTCATTATTGTGTCTTGATATCGCCTATAACTGATTACCTTATCAGTATTGCAAATTTCATCTTCGAGGTGAACGCCGAATTCTTTTCGGACTTGCTCTGCACTGCCAGTATCGCCCACTATGGTACTACGAATATTTGCTTGCGCGCCAAGTATGCAATATACGTAGGCTTCAAGGCTTTCATTGAGGCGGGCGAGACCGGCCTTTGTTAGTCCCGAGTCTCCCTTCAGAGGGATGAAACTATTGTATTGCCCCTCCGATCCATCATTTCGGAAGAAATAATAGTGTGATCTATCTTTATCGGGCAGTACATGTTTTTTCTTTCCAAAAATTGTATGTGTATAGAAAACGCCTCCGTCGGCGGAGAGGAAAAAGTCATGACCATTGTATATTGCTTTTGGCTGTCGAACGGGGCCACGATTAGTGTAATATTCATAACCATAACCAAGACCTTTATTTTGGCCTTTTCTATATCGAAAGTCGGACTTCGTTGGGCTTATATTTCCAAATTCTGTACAGAGAAGTTCATATTGGACGAGATTGTACCGATTGTCGCCGGCTTTGAAGACAATATCGTCTGGAAGTGCAACGGAAATTTCATGAAGGATACGACGTATTGTAAAATATACATGAAAACGGCAGAATGATCGTATTTGTGGCGGATATTTCTTATCGAAGAGATGGGTGAATGATATACCACAGCCAGTAGTGCTGCACCATACAGTGAAATTTAATTGCTGGTCCCAGTATTTCATGTCCGGGCTGCCCAGCCAGACATTACTTTCTTTAGCTGTTCGATGAGTGATTACATTATCTTTAAATATATCCCGCGGATGAAAAGTAAATTTATCTGTCGGCGTTACATATATTTCTAAGTCCATGAGAACACATTTTATGTCGTTCGGTTTAGGGGGAATATCAGCATGCTGTACTGTCGGTATATGTCCGCCAGCGGTTTTATTCAATTGAAAAGCAACCGGGAATAGGTCTGTACTCATGATTCGTGTTTCTATATACAGATAGATTTTAATGGAGGAGAATTTTCCATATTTTCTTGTCATATTCCAGACCATGTTAATACTATATTTCGGATTCAGGTTTAAACGATTTTTTTATTTTTTACTAAGAATAGATAACATACTAAAAACAATGGAGAATTTAATAAAGTCATCGGCAGCGGCAAATACGATAGCGGCACTACCAACCGCAGCGTCGGACGCTCGATCCATAATAGAGACAAAGCGTGAAAAAATACTCTGTGTCATCGCAAGTGGTCAAAGTAAGTTATTTTTTGGCAAGGAGATTTCAGTTGCGGACGTACAAAAATGGGGAGATGAGACGGTAAATAAAGCCTTCAAAATGTATGAAGCGAAATACAGTTCTCTTATAAGTGATAATATCACTCAAAGTTTCATAGATCTAGGAGCAAGAGCAATAAGTCAGGTAGTTCCAATCGATGACCGAGAAAACTATGCCACTGATCTTAAAAAGGATTTTATTCTAAACAGTGAAATAAAACGATTATCAGGACGGATAGCCTACACATGGGGACCCTTACTTGCTCTAGTTTCCACCGGTTTAATTACGGGTAAACATTTAGATTTAAAAAAAATCGGGTTTAATATAATACCCGAAATATATGGATTCAACTTTGAAAGCACCACGTCCCGAAGGGACTCAGCAAACGGAAACGGCTCCGCCGACTCCGTCACCACAAGCTCCGACGACTACCATTCGGAACGAGCCACAGCGCAACATAGAGAAAATTACATTACCGACGAAGCATCCAGGGAGGGTTGCTGCAGGGAAGAGATTGGCAGAATGGAACAGGCAAAACAAGGAGAAGAAACGAAAAGCAATGACTAATGATAGTATGACTGAAGCAAACTGTATAAGCCCCTTTCAGGACCCCTTCCGGAACGGTTCCGATAGGGTACCGCCACAACAGTGTAATGAATGGTATAATAAATGTTATCTTGTTTTAGGAATTATAGGAGTTTCATTGACTGCATTAGGGCTATATTGGAGGCGTGCTCAACATATTTGTCCTCTTCAGAACAATATTAAGCAACCAAGTTCCGAAGGGAACCATGCTGATAGGGTGCCCGCTTCAGAAAGCGACGAAAACAGAGCCCGTAGCGGTAGCGGAAAGTAAGTTTTCCCAACCAAGTCCCCGTCTCACATTGGCTGATATTATGAATCCGCGTGAGGTGGATCGGAGAGCCCAACCAGATCCTGGTCTTTCTACATTGTATGAGATGGATTAATTCCGTAAGGAATTCCGTAATTATTTTATTTTTCTATTTTATATACATGTCAACAATCATGGATACTAAAACAGTTGTAAACACAATGTATGATGGTATTGTAATCGCTGGACTTACGATGGGATATCTAATGATCTCCAGCAAATTTCTGAAAATAGATATGAGCGATCCAAGCCGACCAAATTTAACTCGATTGGCAAAATTAGGTGGTGCGACTGCTGCCGCGGTTGCGACTAAAGATCTTCTTGAACAGAAAAATATTATTCCTGCAGAACCTTATACTTTGTAATGTATATAGACCTTCGGAACGGACCTTCGGAGAGTCGCAAAATAATAATAATATTATTATTCCTACAGAAACTTATACTTAGTAATATACAGTTAGCTAGGGCTGCAGCAATAGGAATGACAGTTCTCGGTGCTGTATTAAATGCAACGGCATTCACAGGAGGAAATATTATCGGTCAAAAGCTTAGCGGGAATAGTGGGGCTCTGATGGAAGAAAAAATTAGACATGATAAGGCATTAGAAAAATTTGAACATGACAAAAATGTCTGGTCAGAAAAAAGATTACTCCAGGCTGATTGGGAAAGAGAAAATCAAGCAAAGGACGCACATGCTGCGGCTGAATTAAGAGATACAGATGCAGAAATAGTTGAAGAAGCAGCTGCGGTGGCGCAAGCCAACTCTGCATCAGGCGAAGCAGTTCAATTCTCAGATTATTATCAGCCCAGTCAAGAGCAAAAAAAATATGAGATGATCTATATTGCTGGAGGATTGGTCGTGGGATGGTTTATGATGCGTTAGCTACAGCAATTCAATACAAAAGCTAGTTGGCCAGTTATTGAAATTAACTATGTTTCCAATCTGATCTGTTATCCAAATACGCATTGAACTCATCCAATCTGAGCCTTTTCTCAATGGCATGGAAATTGAGCCTCCGTTTTTAAAGTCATAGGTGACCTTTTCATCTATTTCTTTTGTATCCCGGATAGGAAGTATTTGTAAACAGTCTGAGGTTTTCGCCTGTATGTATTCACCCGAGTTGCTTGTAATGTAATTTCCAGTAATATCAACAACATCTAAATGAACTATATATTTAGTGACTGTCATGAAATCTGCTCGTTTTGGACTCATAGTACTTTTTGTTACGGGGTTGTCCTCTGGTCTATCTGAAAAGCCGACGAGGTTGGCGAAGCTACCTGTGGCATTAAAATAGACTTTAACATTTCTAGCCAGTGTTAGATAAACGCGGCTTGTGGGCAGATGTTTTTCGAAATTGATTTTTGGCTGCATCCCAATCGCTTTATTGAGTTCAAGCCAGTGTTAGATAAACGCGGCTTGTGGGCAGATGTTTTTCGAAATTGATTTTTGGCTGCATCCCAATCGCTTTATTGAGGGTATCAATATTGTAGTTACCCGGACGTATTGATTTTGTCGTCTTATTTTTTGGGTCGTTTCCTTCTTGATATTTTAGTACATTATTCGCCGATGTTATGTTATGCCATGAATTATATAGTCCACACTCTAGCAGTCTTATTTTAGTAAACTGTGATATGTCAATGCAAGGGTTAAAATTAATAGTAACGGATTCACCCGTTTTGCTTTCAATCCAAATGATCATCCTTATGCGTTGTACATTATAAGGAATTATTTAATTTTTACTGTATATACTACAATAATGTCAGCTGGTCCTGTTTTTGGTCTAGGTGTAAATTATGGACTAAATCTTGGTCTCGAAGATCTGAGTGATGTTAAAGTTAACAATAATACTAAGATCGCAGGTAACCATAATAAGGATTAAGTCCTTCGTTACAAGGACAGGGGGAAATATTTCATTTTATCGGCTGCTACAGTGCAGAAGCACGAACACGCTGTAGAGTTTTCCGAACTGAAAGATGTCGATGAGTCCATAATAGACGCTACAAAGGCTTCAAATGATCCTACTCCCTTTGCTTTGACATGGGACAAAACGAATCAGAAATTAAGACCGTATAATGTGCCGCGTAACATCGTAGAAATATTGGATAGTGAAATTGCAGGTGGGGTGAGTGAACCTCCGGGGACTCCAAATGTGTTTTATTTTGACAGTAATGTTAACAAATATAAGTTGCGAGATTTTCGTCATTGGCTTACGCCTAAGAATCCATACACTACACTACTCGGTTTACCATTTCATCTCAAGATTAGTCCTAATACTGTAATTATGAAGTTTAGTACACTGCAAAGGTGGATTAATTCTGGTGAAAATTATTGTTCATATACAGCAAGCGGGGTTCCAGTAAGATTATTTTGGGACACAACTTTGCAGAAACTGGGCTTGAAAAGTGTCGGTGAGGAAGCAGCTGAATTAACTTTACAGACAGTAAATCAACAGATGACTGATAATATGAAAATACTTCAATATGGTACAGTCCTCATTAGATGCATAAAGTTAGCTACAGGAGACGAGTTTGATGATTTGGTTGGATATTACGCTATGAAAACAGACAACAGAACAACTTGTGATATTATTATAAATATCGATAAAGACCGTAATGATATAAATATCGAGTGTTTTGTTGGTGGGAATAGAGTAGAGAATGGCTCCGGAACTACATTTGTACGTAAAGATAAAAGTGTGAATACTTTGGATATCAGTGTTATTTATCTAAAACGACTCATTTTGTTTGAAGTAATGGTCTTCCGGCACATTTTAAGTTCAGAGGAAATTTCTAAAATTTTATCTATCTCATGAGAAAGTTAACTCCCGAGTTCAGAAAAAACTCCGTAGCGTTCCGAAGGGAAATTCAGACCTCAGTCATGCCGTAGGAAAAAAAATTCACATCTTCACATACCTACATCAGCTAGACTCCGGTTCTGAAGAGGTAGCTGTGCTTCCGTCGACTGACTGCAACACGGGTAAAAAGCCTCTTTATATAGACCTAGTTCCGTAGGGATTTCCATGGAATTCCCCTTTAGTTCGATCACAGAGAAACATAGACAGAGTGGCAACGCTTGTATGCCTTTTGTTCCATGGTCGTCTCGGTAGACTATTGGCTTTTCATATTAAAATGAGCTTCAAAGGTGTTAAACTTTTTGGAGGCTTTGTTTGTGGTTGATAATTACACGAGATTATGACGAGATGTCATCGTACTGCCAGTCGCGTAGCAACCATAGTTACTTTGTGAGCTCTCAGGCTAGAAACACTGCTTCATGCCAATCAAAACATAACACGCCAGCAGTTTCATAAACATGTCCTT
>LD352997.1:58715-68879 GCA_001465055.1 Ptychodera flava
TTAAGTGGTTTGCTCGAGGTTGTGAGTACCGTCAAATCTGTCTGGACCAGGTAGGCCCAGACAGTTTTGACCGTACTCACAACCTCGAGAAAACACCTGAAGAAGCTCTAAATTTAGAGCGAAATGTTGTGTTTGAGGTATAATACATACGTTTGGAACCTAACAACCAGGTTTGGTAGTGTGTGTAAACCCAAATTTCTTCTATCTTCACCCCGATCCACGCTCCACTGGGGATCACCTGAATTCCTATAGTTTCTTATATACCCTCTTTCTTTATGGTTCATTCTGCGTGCGTTTAAACAATCAAAATGTAATTTGACAGTATCAAAAAGCATAATAAAGACTCACAGTGACACCATGCAAGACCAACTCTTGCACTGAATCTTTAATGTGCCTTGCCATTTCAAAATCTTCGTAGGTGAAGTCTGTTAGATGTCGCGGGGGTTCCATGCGAGTAAGCGACTCCTCTACATTGTGTAGCGCAATCGCTGCGCACACGATCGTGTCATAGCCAAAGCCACCGAAGTAGTAGGTCGCTTGCATGAAGGAATACAAATCATGATCTGCCTCACTCGGGGTCTAGGACAAATTATCGATGCAAACAGTAAAAGTAGTGAGATTCCACGAAGAAACGTATGTAATGATCAAAGACGTTGGAAAGACCCTCCAGATCTGAAAATCTGCTTTGATTACGCAAGTTTGTAGTAGTCGATGTAAATCAGATTCCCTTTTACGGCAACTTACCTGAATTTCAGTCAAATTAGAGTACGAAAATTAATATTCTTTTAAGATATTGACGAAAGTTCATCAAACCAATATCTGTTCGGTGTTTTGAGTTAATTGTTTTTTTATTGTTTTTTTTTTTATAGACAATCATTTACATATTACTGAGGAATATGCACTTGATTCACGCAATATTGCACGAATAAGAGCCTAATGAAATTAAAGGTAGGGGTGGAAATATTTCCACCTTTCCTTGTTTTTCGCTACTCTCGTTAGCTGATAGTTGAAACTTGAAAGAAATGGGTTCACTGTCTCAGAAGCAAATCGCCCTGGGAGTGAAGCTGCTCACACCTCATGCCATGGCCACTTGGTATTGATATATTGTAGGCGTTGCAAACCTCTTACCGACTGGCCTCTTGTTTGCTCTGCCTAATGTGTGAGATTTAATGGGGTCTTCTATAGCAGCTGGGAAAATGCAGCGTGGTGACTTTAGCGGATCAGCTGACGAGAGCAGCAAAAGAAGCACAAGAGGAAATCCGCCATCTCTACATCAGATTTTAATCAGGTTTAGCATTAGCCTATCTCCTCTTTATGATTTATAGATGGAGAGATTGATCACAGGAAATCCGTTCAATTCTGATATTTTGAAATCTTACTCAAACGTAGAATTTCGTACTGACTTTATTATGCAATGGCAACGTGACCATCGCAGTTTCCTACCCAATGCGCTTCGGGGATTGAGATTTGATTTTTCAAAATTTAAAAGTTCCTTGTCTTGTGTAGCACAATTGTGTGGACTTGTTCTTAATCTTGTGGCAAAGATGACCTTTCCAGCATCTTGACACCTCTAGGACCAGATATCACTTTACCCAGACCAGTAAATAAATAAAGAATGTTACTAGCAACACTAGTAAAAAACCAGTAAATTTCAGGTAAGACGCTCCTCTGATCCTCTCATGTATTTTGAATTGTGGAAAGACATTCATATTTCTTGAGCCAAGGTATGGGCAAAGATGAAAACTACCGCTTTGTAAGCACAACCTTAAGAAGTGCGACATACAATATATAACGGAACGGGTTTCGTCATTTGTAGTTCATGTTTCGACAAGCCATATTTCTCATCTGAATATTGACAAGTTTGAGCTTTAAGAAAAAAATCGTGAAACTGTCATTTTCTAGATGCATTCTACCTTAGGACTGACTACATTTTACATGACGGTATATTCATTCGTGAGAACAGAATCTGATAACCCCTAGGCTGTCGACTTTTCACGTCTTCCGATCGAGTGATGGTAACAAACAGTGTAGTGAACATGTTTATTTCATGACTCACCACTCCATGAAAGTTAACTTTATTGAAGTCTTTGGTGTATGACAGAACTTTGATGCCAAGATACCCTTCCAAGGCTGACTTCATTTGTTCTTCACTACACGTTACTCCATTTTCACCATCGGGTCCTAAGTACCAGTTGCTGCTAAGCCAACCAGGTAACATCCACACGTATTTCCGACCGTACAGACCCATCCGGTAGGCCTGAGGAGAAGAACAATACCTTTGTGGATGGAGAAAATATTTCCGTCCCTGACAAATGAATATTTGTAATATTGGCTTAAATTTTCAAAATCTGGAAATAAATGTCAACGCCTATTAATGACTTCGTTCTTTACTCGCTCAAAAATAGTTAATATTAAGATAAACACACAGCAGCTTAATGCTGCTTATTACCTTAAGCTTGTCAGAGCAGTTATTAATTTGTAAAATGTAAATACACTCAATAAGCGTACGCTGTTTCACCAGTGCCTCCATCGACCAGTTGACGTCATTGCACAATTTTGTGGATATCCCTTGACAGCCCTAAGTAACTCTTTACCTAGAGTCAGTCTATATTTTTTCACACTTTATACCATTTATTATATCGTAGCAGTATATCGATGGCGTAAATACACCGATCTGATTAGTCGAAATGTGAAAAGAAACGTGGTATATTCGCCATACAGCACGGTTGGCACACGTGCGAGCTCTTGGCAAAAGCAAAAATCCCTTTTTGATGTTCAATGCCGGAATTTCAAGGTACTGTTATGATATTATAGCAATAAAGCACACCCAGCGACAGTATATCACTCGGTTTTGACAAGTTCATATATGTCGTGAATTGGTCAAATATTGTGGTCTACCGTGGACTGGTGTACCTTTATTGCTTAAACATTTCCCATGTGCCGCTATCTGAGAACCGCTTGGTCGTGTGTGTTAACACTGTGTTAATCGTTAAGGGTAATACAATTAAGATTTTTTCTAGCCATGCGCCGTACCAGTCCATAATTTACCAAACGTAGTAATTCGCAGTAAAAGTTCTACAATAGAAAATGTTCATGAAAATGTGGGGGTAAATGTGCAACGGGTTGGAAGCCTGCAGCTTATTGGCTGTTTTGATATCATTTTGATGACGATGATCTGCAGCCAACCTGTAAGCCACAGCATTCAAAGATCTCGAGCATCAGCTTAAGTGACGTCATGAATATCACCTTTGACCTCGACGCAGATTGTTGCTAAGCGATGAAGATTAACCATGGTGCTTTGTGTAAAAGAGCAGCGCCGCGAAACGTGATTTTCCGTTGACAAAATTGGCTCATCCCTTTCTTTTTAGTTACAATTCGATGTATGTGCTCTGAACTTTTCAAACTTGGACGAATTTGATCCTCAAAAATAGTTAAATGAGTTAAGGTTGCCTGTCCATCGTTAGATCATGACATTGTTTCGATAAAAACATTAATGGACCTGGTAAAAAGTATATTAGCAATTGAAGCGTGCTTGGAAAGCAAATTTTACAGCGTACCTTATCACAGCAAAGTGCGTCTGGGCTTTTTTGGAAATCTTACCTGACAGGTGATTTGTCTCGTCATTTGCGGGTATGCTAATATGATGATAATCCTGGCATTGTGGTTCTAAAACGATGAATAAGATATTTTCATCATATACCAAATAATGTTAAATTTTCGGAAGTATCACCCAGAAAGGGGGTTGGAGTTCAGGAACACAGTCAGACATATTTTTTTTTGTTTTTTCCCGTGTCATGCAGTACCTATGTCAGACAATACAAATAACGTCGATCAGGCATGAAGACATGAGTCGGAGTTAAAACACAACGTCACCATTCACCATAATCTGTGGTTTTTCTTTCCTGAGGCCTGCTTCTAGCAAGTCAATCAGCATTTGCATCTGAACTAGTGTCACTGCTGTCTTTGTCAGATCTGCTTGAGAGTTATGTTGAAGGTACGTCACTATTAAATCGTTGCTGTTATCATATTACAGAGGATACGGTACACGATTTTTCAAAAGACAAATAAAATTAATGGGGAGCACATTTGTCGCTTTAATGATTGTGAACCTGGTTCCGATAACACTTCACGAATGCAAAGCCTTGATGTAAACATGCTGAAATGTATGTGCGACTGTAGCCGCGTGGCTTCTTTCGTCTGAAATAGAACTTTTGTCATTGTGTCATATTAATATGCAATATTTGCAAAAGGCTGCATATTTCATTTATTTCACCAAAGCACAGGTGACTGAACCTGAACGAATCAGATGTAAATATGACGACAGTTCTTCAGGAAACGGTGTACCTTTAAACTTTGAATCTGGTTGGTTGGTTCAAATCCACTCTGCACGTGTTCCACTGTCAAGACTTCATAACCACCATGATCTTCAAACAACAGCACCAACTCCTTCATAAGCTGCACGAGCAAACGTCGTATCAGATCGGCAGTTATACAAAGACACGATGAATTTTGATAATCTTTCAATGATTTTGTATTATAAAACAAGTACATTTCCAAATTAATCTCATTAAATTATATTTCAATACTGGGTATCAGTCTTGTAAACTTAGCTCTCCTTGTTTACAATATGCAATTTGATTTTTCACAAACTGTCAACCATGGTATTTGATACCTCACACATATAGTCCTACTAGCTGTATTGATGAAAAGTTGGCATTTTGACGTAATTCTAGGAGTAGAGCATAACACTGATTTACAAACAGAACAGACATAATGGCAACCGCTCCAAAGTTACTGTAATATAGCTTTGAGGTGAAGTATGACGAATTCATACTAAAATTAAAAATAATGTCATTTTCATGAAATGCGACAAATAATGTTGTATCTTTTCAAAAACTGAATGAGAAGTAGGGTCACCAAACGAAACCCGTCTGTCAATTATATTACTGCCAGTCTAGGGTCTTTGCATGTCTACAAAGGGCGCTATGGAATTCGGGGAACTTAAATATTAACCATTTTTATACACCTACTGCCGTAACCTATGGGAGTTTGACCGTCCAATAACTTTCCGTATTTTGTATAGTACGCGGAGTTCCGATTACGGGAGACGCGCGACGTGCCTGTTTGACCTTTGACGTAGTATATAGCAATTTTATTTCAACAATCGCGCGCGTTCCACTCATATCGCGCATGTCGCATCCCTCAAAATTTACCATAGAATTAGTTTATACGGACGATTAATGGAGGGAGGTGTATAATAAAAGGGTTATACACAAAATACGGCCCTGTATGGACTCGGGCTCAGTGAGTGACGTATTGGACTCGCCTTCGGCTCGTCCAATACTCACTCACTGAACCCTCGTCCATACAGGGCCGTATTTTTTGAATAACCCTATATTATTATTTTCATGAAGTGACTTCAAAAAAAAGCTGAAAGGATCGTATCAAATATAGTTTTGATGGTCTTCATGAACAACCTTGAATTAAGGTTTGACTTTGTTCCTTAAATATTACGAATTACTAGTAGTGACGACTTTGAATAATGGCCAAAAATATCTACTTCAAAATGTTTAAATTAAAGCTGAGGAAAACCAGTAGATTTTGCACTGACCTCAGGGAAACAACAGTAGTTTTTACATTGAATGCACAAAATATTTCGGTTGAAATATATGAAGGTCATGATGCTCGATACAGAAATCCGTCCTCAGCCAAACCTTTAAAAGGGACCAAGTCGCTCTTTTCACCTTTGTGTTATATAAGAACGTAAAATGTGTCGCTGAATGTTTACTTGTCTGCTTGCAAGCAGAGTTGTGTTTGTTCACTGTTGACCTCTATGTTTCAAGAAGTCAAGCAAACTAACTACTTTTCATATCGAACAAAATTCTTGAAAAAAAAGGTAAAACAGAGACTTTGTCCCTTTAAGTCTCTTCATCTCTTATCTACCTATGAAAGTCACACAGAGTAGAACGAATTATTTAAAAATCAAACAGCATCTCTCACCAGAGAAAACATTTCAACATCTTCATATATGATCGCCACTTTCTTCCATCTAAAATACCTCAACAAGGCTTCCCAGCCTGGAACCAATATTGTGTCGCTCGGATACAGACGTAAAAATAAAGGATATCTCTCTTGATCGGAGAGACCTGGAGATGACGCAGTGCCTGACACCTGGGACGGATAGAAAACACAACGGTCACGTTCTCGTTAGATCTGGAAAGTAGCTTTTCATCCACTGTAACTTTCATTGACTTGGCTTTGCCATATTTTGTCATGTCGTGTTTGAGTATAAGTGTTACATTTGATAACAGAATGCGATGTGTTTCCCAACTGCTTCCATTTGATGCTGGTATGGGCCGTTATAATAAAAAAAACAGACTAATCCGCAATTGAGAATTTCAAAAATCACGGTACCCCGCCCCGCCCACCATCACCAAAATCAAAAACAGGAGTGACCTCTTCCACAATCCACCGTTCTTCCAGGCTGAAGAAACTTACTAGTCCCTTAGCTATGCTCGTTGAGTTGAAATTTGAGGGTTGAGCAAGAGCAGTGGTGTTATTATTGCAAATGAAGAAAAGATTTTGCAGAAAAGATTCTACAAAAAGCTTTTGCAGAATTTTTGAATACTAATATTTTCAATAACAAATTTGACACTTGCTCAGCAACTAAGCATTTTAATGACATCTTGGATAAAGCTTGCAGTGCAATAGACAAAAGCCGCAGAGAAAGAAAAATTTAAAGAGAAAGAAATCAAAATGGTTTGACAAAAGCTGAGATGCAGCAAAAAGGGACCTAATAGCAACAGCAAAACTGTTAAATAAAGCTCCTTATGACAGTCAGTTAAAAATTATCTATTACACAAAGAAAAAGAAGTGTAAAAAAACTTGTTAAAAATAAGAAATTGCAATTCTGGCAAAACAACTTCGACAAACTAAACAGTCTACATGCTAACAATTTACATTATATGTGGAAATTGATCAAGCCCTTAAAAGATAATGATAAAGTTAATAATACTGGAGATTGTATCTCAGCCTCAGCATGGATGGAATTTTACAAAAATTCTTACTCAGTTGAAAATGACAAGTATAATGATTTTCAACAGCAAATTATTGATAGTTTGACATCTGAAGAAACTAAGAATCAGGCTAATCAGCAGCTGGATAAGTCAATAACAACCAAAGAAGTGTTATCAGCAATTAGAAATTTAAAAAGTACAAGAAAACCAGCAGGGATTGATGGGTTTTGCATAGAGTTGTTAAAACATGTTCTCCCTTTCTGTGTAAACCCTTGGCTAAATTATTTAATGCCGTTTTAGAAACATCAAACTTCCCAGATATCTGGAATACGAGCATTATGACACACTTATTTAAAAAGGGAGATAGATATGACCCGAAAAATTATAGGGGCATTTCTGTCGGATGCTGTGTAGGAAAATTTCTCTCTTACATTCTAAATGAAAGGCTAAATAGTATTTTAGATGACAATCATATTATACATAATAATCAAGCTGGATTTCGCAAAAACCATCGCACAATAGATCACATATTTACCCTGAAAACAATAATTCACAAATATATTAACAAAAAGCAGAATATTTGTTTGTTTTGTCGACTTTGCCCAAGCTTTTGACTCAGTGTGGAGAGTTGGTCTTTTTCATAAACTTCTTAAAAATAATATTAATAGCAAATTATATAGACTTATGAAACACATGTACACTAACACAAAATTACACATCAAAACAAACAGTTTTGTCTCGCCCAGCCTGAAAGTCGAAAAAAAAAGTTAAACAGGGCTGTGTTTGAAGTCCTAGTCTATTTAATTTATACGTCAATGACTTGAAAACAAATCTAGACAAAGTAAATACCGAACCACCAGTATTGAATAATACTCCAATTAACTCATTATGTTATGCTGATGACCTTGTCTTAATCTGTACCTCAAAAGAAGGTTTGCAGAGGGAGTTAAATACACCACACATTTTGCTCTCATTGGAAACTTGATGTCTCGCTTATACTCTTCCCCGAGGGACTTGCACACTGCTCTTGCGATCAATCAGTCACAGTCGCAAACAAGACAACAAATCTTTCACCTTATCCCAATTTTTATCTTATTTTAATTTTTGTATTTTACAGTATTTACTTGTCAAATGTATTTGATAAATTCTTGTTTAAAACTCATCGTGACTGCTTCGAGTGCTTTGCTTTTTTTAAAAGTTAGCGTTTCATATGAGTAATAAGCATTTAACATGTTGCCAGGAATATCTATGCAATTGAAACAGCATCAAGGTTGGAGCGATTTTGTGTAAAGTTCACAACTGAAACATATTATTTAGTTTGTGCCTTGTGCGTTCAGAGAATTTGCAGAAAAAATTCTCTGAAAGGATCGAGGCTTACGAGACTCAGTTCTACAGTTAGATTTCACAGAATTATGAAACGCATAAAATTACTTATCTGAAATCAAATTACCTTCTCTAACGGTGCTTGAGTGTGTTTGTGTCAATGTGTGTTTCTGAGTGCCGACGGTTAAATCTTGCTAATGATGTCTTTGGTATTATGAAACGTGACGAGGGACAAGTTAGACATAGCAATTGTACATGATTCATACAAAAGATCACAGCGTTATAAGCTCCCTGTTTCGTAGAATTTCTTTTACCTATAAACAACACTTGCGTGTGAGCGTGTTGATTGATTTTCCCAAGTAACGTCAGGGTATTCATTGTTGCTAATACACGGCCGATGTTTGTTGTGGGAAGACATTGGGAAGCACTGTTTTTGAAAGACTCCATGGCATTGCAAACCAATTTTTAGGTTTTTTGGAGTCTGTGGAGGTCACCGTCCAAATTTTGGTGCTAGAGAAAGAGATTACCCAAGACTTACCAATGTTTGACATTCAAAATTGCCACATCCCTGTGTTAATTCTATGAAGAAAAATAAAATTTTCGATTTTTGAAAAAGTAGGATCGTCAATTTTTTTCTTACACCAGGAGATTTAAAATGAGCCCCTACAAGCTGTAGATCAGAAAATAATTGTAAAAGTTTTGAAGTTCAATATTTCCCCACGGCACATTCTATCTTAAGGCGGCAGTGTGGATGTTCGCACTGGTTTCTCAGAGTGAGATTTCGTTCATTGATTAATACTTGTAAATGTATTTGAACCTCGATGCTGGCTTGCTCTGACTTTGCTAAATTTGTAGATGAAAAGTCGAGTACTCTCTTTGATTTTCATGGTAGCATGGATAAAATGAAAACTTTCTGCGTTCAGTTATGGGGTCTTCTTTTCGTTGTACATGTTGACAGGGCTTATGTTTGACAAACTAAAATATTTATGATAGTTGATAGAGATAAAAATACGGAAGGGGTTTCCATGACAACAATTTTGTTTATAATCACTACGTATAAGTCTTCTGATTCGTATTCCTAGGAAATTGCCGGAGTATATTTAAAAAAAAGTGATTTCATTTTATTTTATTTTATTTGACTAGGAACAACGAGCTTGCGCCAAATTACAGTTCCAGCAAAAAAATAAATAAACAAATAAAAATACAGAACAAACATAAGCTTACAACCAGGAAACAAGTTAATAACAAACAGGTGACAAATAAGAGGAACAAAAGTTGCAAAATTAAGACAAATAAATCGAGTTAAATAAAAAACTGCGGAATTTACCATAGCTACAATTAAAAATATCAAAAGTCCGATTCGGTAAAATTGTATTTAAAAATTTCATTGATCGTTGTAGGAATGCAAACAAGTGCACATTATTCTTAGACACTGTTGGTTTAAAAAGCTGTACGGAGCGTAATGAACGGGAAGGTACATTAAAACAAATATTCTCTAAAATTTCAGGACAATCGTATGAAGAAAACATACACTTATAAAAGAAAGCCATATCTAAAAAATGTCTACGTTCCTGTAAGAGCGGAAGTTTAAAAAATGTACAAAGTGACTTGTAGTTATTTGATGAGTATACTATTCCTACTCTGCCACACAAGTATTTTACAAATTTACACTGAACCCTTTCAAGTCGATTGACAAGGTAATGTTGGTGTGGAGACCAAACCTGGCTGGCGTACTCAAGTTGGCTCCTTTCAAGCGTTATGTATAAAGTCTTATAGTCCGTGGGCTGGAGGGGCCCACCGTGCACCCCCCCCATAAACCTACTAC
>LD353003.1:0-38022 GCA_001465055.1 Ptychodera flava
TGAAGAAAGAAGAGAAAATGATAGAGAAAACAGTGTGAAAAACTCAGAACCTATTGGGTCGCCTGTGGTATCTGTCGGAGACAGATATTTGAATTGTAAAACTTTTACAATTCTTTTCTGGTCTACCACTTTGTTGAGACTCATTTTAAGGCTCTTGATATAAGAAAAATTTTCACCTTACTTTTTTGAAAATTGAAAATTTTGTTTTTTTCCATAGAGTTAACATGGGGATGGTTGCCATTTTGAATTTCAGATATATCGGTAAATCTTGGGTAGCTTGTGTCATCACTACCAAAATTTGTACAGTGACCTCGATTTTTATTCTTTATTTTGAAAGAGAATAGTTGAAAGATTCCTTAAGGAAAGTTTTGAGCAAAAGTTTAAGTCTCTCACTTTCGAGGTGCATACTACCTTAAGTGTATATTTATTTATTTATCTATCTATTTATTTGGAAATCCTAGGGGATCAAGTTGCATTCATAAGTTCGTCAAAAATCTCTAAAAAATTGAAAAGGCATAAAGGTGAACAAAAAATCTAAGAGCAAAAATATATATGTTATCATTGTGCCAGTGTTTAGGTAAACATTCCTGGATTTCAAGAAATCTTGAATGTCCAAATTTTATGTAGTTAACCACACCACATGGTTTATTTTACCTAAATTATTGCCCAGAGTATGTTATTTATAATTTTCACACCCTTGCAAGAATAATTTTTGACAGATTTGGAATGCAAGAAATATACATTACAGATGTATCTCTGGTGGTGATATCCCATTATTTTGATATTTCTTGATCTGAGAACACTTTCCCCTTATCAATATTTTGTTTGACATATATTTTTGAAAACATAACCTTTTTAATAATGTAAATATGTTGGACAATGTTGAGTCCTACATCCACTTTCAGAGAATTATTTAGAGAATGCAAGAAAGAAAAATTCAGAACTGTCCTACTGACATAAAATCATCTTTTTGTTGGTAAAATAATGAAGATTAAGGGTTGTGACTCACGGAATATGGTTAAAGTGTAAAGTCAAAGACAAAAAAGAAAGACCTAGTTTTGCTGTCCGAACTATAGATTTCTATTTGTAAATATCATGTCCATAGTTTGAGCAGGCCTTCCTGAAATCTTGCTTCCATGCCGTACAAATGTTTTTGTACTAATTTTCAACATGCATTTAGCCCAAGGTTTGAAAATATGTTTGTAACAAGCATATTGTGAGAGGTCCACAAGACTAGTTATGATATTGTATTGCTGTTGTCTTGTCCAATGAATCCCCCCTTAGAGAACAACAAAACATACAAATAATATGAATCCCCCCTTAGAGAACAACAAAACATACAAATAATATGAATCCCCCCTTAGAATACAACAAAACATACAAATAATATGAATCCCCCCTTAGAGAACAACAAAACATACAAATAATATGAAAATATAAATAGCAAAAGTTAGATTTGTTTTTTCCTCAGAAGTTGTGTAAAATGTCAAATTTTGAAATTCTGACAAATTAATTTTTATCTCCTCTTTCACCAATGTGGATCTCATCAAGTAGGATATTGTATTGTCATCTACTAGCTTTTGGTAAAAAGTGCCTGAATTTGCTTGTCCGGTTGCTTTTAAATCGATTTATTGGTTTCTACGGATGATGGTCATCCTGATATGTTCATATTATTTTTATGTGGTTTTTACCATAAAGTTTTTCAAAGTTATGTATGCCATATCTACTGTTGGAAGCTTTTTTGCCGATAAACCGCTTGTTCAATAACACCGAAGTTATTTTTTTTAAAGGCATTTCTGGCAATCCCTGGGATCACCTTTGTTCTGGTCTGTAAGAGTATTATGGAGGTGTGATAGCCTTTTGTTTTCCATTGAAATTATAATCTTGTTGGTAAATTTTCTGATGAGACAATCTGGCACCAACGAATTACACTTCTTTTCTAACATTACCAAACGTACAACATTACATGGTCAATATTTATCTGTTTCTGCCTATTATACGATGGCAGATAGCATCAGATTATAAGTTCACAGTAGCCCTACTTTGATCATGGATGTAAAAACAGGCTTTGATTTGCAGTGTCGCTTGTTTAATTACATAATCAAATTTATTGGATCATGCTAACTCAATGATGACCTCTAGAACCTGTATTACCATCGATGTAAAATTTATATCCTTTCAAAAAGATGACATAATTATTTTATATGCACATTTACGCGTCTCGCGTGATATAATAAAAAAGAATAAGACGTTGTTATTTTGGTCTTTGAATACGACGATAGTGTCAGTACCGTAGTTGGAGAAGCCCATAGCCCAATGTTTGCTAGCGGTTGCCGTAACCATAGAGCTTTGTTCGGAGTGCTATTCAGTGAACAGTAACCGCGCCGCAGTGAATCGTGCGTCACGGCTACCCTATCGATTAGTTTTGAAGTCTGGAATATAACCTCCACATGACAAAACCGAGCAGACCATTTGTGTGTAGCCATGGGCTTAGATTTAATATGATCTGAAACCGGGTTAATTTTACGGGGATTGAAGCTTCTTGAGGGAGTGTTTGTTTAACTGGCGAGACGCTTGCCTGTTGGCCAAGATACATTGATTGAAGAAGGCTTCCAGCAGCACGTACCGTTTTCTCTGTTGTGAACTGTTCAACAAACACATCCACCTATGAGTTCAACAGAGAAGATGCCTCGACCGCCTAACACCTTTGCGACTGGAAACAAACTCTTGCAGAAAAGATGGGACCAGCGAGCATACAGGCAACATGTTCAGAAGGTGAGAAATTTGATTATTAAACGGGCGGTTTATACACACTTCTCTGCTTCGCTTGCATAAATACAATCAGCTGGTCCTCAGTATATGAGGACAACATTGGTCGATATTCTCATATGTGCACTCTAGGAAGTTGTTTCCAGTTTGGTGTTCCTAAAAACAATACCTCTCAGCGTAAAAACTTGAGAGTTTATCAAAGTTTTGGCTCAAACACGTCAACCAGTGTATTCGACACACAGCGGGGTGGCTTGAAGCTTGTGCCATAACGCTCCAGATATAAACTGGAAGCGAAGCAGCCATATACTTCATGAGTTGAATATCTTTGTCAGATCCGAGCACTTTGTATCGCGCGTAGGTTTCCTTCCGTGTGGTTTCGAGTCAAGTCGTTCTGACAGTTATATGCGACGGGCATTCTCTGGTATCTTCCAGGGTGTTAAACACGCATTAACACTTACTGTAAGTGGCGACATCGCCGCATTTCATTGTATCGTAACTGTTTAGCACGTCCGCGTCTGTATCACGCCTAAATATCTCAGATAAGATCTGAACCAAACAGTCAGAAGTGACAATTTCGGTATTTCCCAAGATTTTAGACAACCAACATAAGTTTGATCAATCTTGAATTTGAACTGCGATATTAACATATGATTAAAAAATCGGATGTAATACCCCCGAAAAATCGGATAATTCGGATTTAATACCAAAATCAACATTCAGAAATTCTTGTCAAAAGTGCAACACTTCTGTCTTGGAACAAACATTAATTAACACATTATTTGCAGTACCTTCAACTATCTTTTCATGGAGTATCTTTACATTAACAAATTACATTCTATGTTTCAAAGGAGAAGGCAACTTAAAAGTTCACTTCTGGCATTACCCCAATAATTTTTTTTATCATTTAAAATGGAGAAAATTCAGTGATGATATCAAAGTTGTAACAATTTGACAAAAGCAACAATCTGAGTGACCTACACTTGACCAAACTAAATTTCTGTTAACTAGAACTCCATGAATCACCCATCTGCATTCAACCTAAATGTATTTTACATGTAATAGTTGGCCAATAGAAAGATTTATTAGGACAGAGGTAACATTTTAACCACTTCATGTAACTTCTGACAGTAATGTATTTTTTTTCCTTCTTGAAACGACTCGAATAAAAGCATTATAAATACAAAAAAAATGTATTTTAATGAACATTGAGAAAAATATATGGTCCAAAGTGTAATCTGTTTGTTATACAATTTTTTTTCTGTCCTGAATTTCTAGACCTCATAATGCTATAAGTGCCTGTTTAAAATTTATGTCTATTGTACATAAAATATTTAAACATTCCCACTACTTAAACTTCAGTGCATTTTCAGTTTCCTGTTTCCCAAGACGGAAAGAGAAATGTCTCTGCCATGTTCAGTAATATCTTCTGAGTCTACGCATTTTACTTTGTCAGAAAGAAAATTAATGTTGTAATCTAAATTATGCCAAAATGCATGAAAATACCATAATATAGGACATGGAACAAGGCTAATCAAATACAATTTGTGTGGTATTCTCCCAACAGCCATCACCAGGTGAATTCTTTGCTAAATAAGAGCATGTCAGGTTTTGTACCAAACTTTCTCCACTTTGTTTACAACTCAATTACCAACACATTTATTCACCAGCAATACACTCCAAACATGCCACAACTAATGTTTGAGAATGTAAGGGTTAAGTTGTCTGTAGAGATGAGTTTGACAGATACTAGGTTACTAGTAAGTGCTGTTTTATGCATTAATACATTGTACAACAATGGAGTCCAGTACTATGGGATCTACCCAATTAGGAATCTACTGAAAAGATAGCAACTGGCACAACTGTTCATCAACTGTATCTGCACCGATTAACCATAAATCACCTGGAAAAATACACTTGCTGACTTTCTTTGTAGAAGTCAGACAAATACAGACTAAAACACCCTAAAATTTATTATATTTTTAATATTGCTTTTTAACGGTAATTTAAGACTTTTTCTTTTCTAAGATTTAAAAGAAAGCAGTTTTGTTCATGATATTATTATATGAACAATACCAGAATATTGAGCTTTTGCCAGAATATTGCGCTTGTTTATAGGATCAAAGTTTATTGAATATATGTGTTTGAGTCGACTATGGCATATCTTCCTTACCACACAACTCCACTATGAGATTGCTGTGATTCTACTCAAATCAGTTCACAAAGTTTATTCACTTGTCATTATATTCACACATACCAAAGTCTAAAGGGTGACATTTAGCCAGCTTTTGATCAGAAAAATTACATGGGAATTATTGCCTCCATACACAGAATTATAAGATATCCTTACATGTAGGTCTCAGAAGGTCTTACTCAAAAGCTTATGTTTTTTCTGTCGCAATTTTACCAGAGTATGTTTATACATAAAGCAAGATTTTCTCATAATTTTATCACTGACATATTGTTGGTATAATTACAATGATACTGTTCGTGAAAAATTTTGCAAAACATATCTAAAAAATGTTGCCAAACTCAGCACATAGCTAATTCATTGTTCGATTTGACTGACTAGAAAGAAGTGCAAAATGTAGAATTATATCTAAGATTCATCTTATCATTTGTGAATTTTTTTTTGGGGGGGGGGAGATGAAAACATTTAGCTGTCAACAATATCTTTTCTTAAGTAATTTGTAAAACTTCAATATTTTATTTGTCCCTCCTTTTACCTTTGTTCTAGCCAAAAACAATTTCATCAGAAGCTTCAAATTATAGAAATAATAAGAAAAAAACTTGAGTACAAACTAACAATTTGTACTTAAATTTTTCTTATTCTTGTGGGGGGAAAAGTAAATATCTAATTATGGTTTTTTAGGGATGAGTTGAAACAGCTGAATTTTGAAGTTTTATAGATGTACAAGCTGTGAATGCAATGATGTATTATATTTATTCAAGAGCAGATTGAAAAACCTCTTCTGTTTCCTTCAAATAAACACTTAAAACAGACATACAATTTCACAGTTTTTATTTGTTGAAGATCTCACCTTCAAGCACTTAATCTATCACTGCCGGTTGAGTGTACACTGTTTATTCATAAAAATTTGGTTTTTCGTATGGATGTTTTCAGAATTTTGAACACCAGGAATTGATTTGTTTTCAGTTTAATTTGATGATTACTGATGAAAACAAATCTGTGTGACAGCTTTTGGGAAAAGGTCAGGTTTCAGGTAGTGTGTGGAACCTTGGTTTGTTCTTATGTTATACTTACAAACTTCTTCAAACTTTGTAGGTGTGGGTATGACCCTACTTGAGTGTTGTCTTGACAACTTGTTCTGGTCGATCATTGTTATCTTTGAGATAAAACCAGCTAGAGGCACGATACATTAGTTTTGTAACTTTCAGAGCCTCAAGTTGGCTTTCAACGACAACAAAATTTTGTAAATCTGTAAATGTATAACATTACATGTCCTGATTTTGTGAGAAACATTACAGTTCAAACTGCGATGTTTATAGTTTATTGCTGTTTGAAACTATAAAGCCGATAATCTGTCATTTGTAGATATTTATCAGGAAATATTCTTCTATAAAGCTGTCAAAATATGGGTACCAAGTAGCAGCATAGGTGATAGCTATACTATCCATGTCCACAGCAACTGGTTAAGTTATTTGTATATTGCTCCCAGTGATGATTAATTCCTGAATCAATATTGCAGAGTGAACAAATATTGAGATGGGGGATGTCTGGTATTGAAGTGTACCAGTAATCCAAAATACCATCATGGTTGTCCACAGCCCAAATCCACACTTTGATATCATGGCGTATTGTTCCTCAGGGACCGTATTACTGTTAATCTTTAGGAGTACACACTTAGACTGTCTTGCCAATATATGCTTCAAAAGGTTTACAGTAGGAGAAAATAGACTGTGAACTGGCCATGAATGTCTTTTGAAACATGTTTTTGCACCGTATAATTTTAAGTTGATTTTAATGATAGACGTAGATAACTGAAAGGAAGAGTTTGTCTTACAAAATAATTCACACAATAATAGAGATTTGTTCAGATTTTGGTGAAAAGTCCCACATTTTCATGTAATGTGGAGTGAAACGAGAATTTTTCTTGTAAAATATGGTTGTTCAGGTGAAGTAAACACTTGATTGTTTTGCTTTGGTAGTCACACTGTCTTGCCAATGGTTGAGGGCACAGTCCATTTTAGAACTTAAACAATGGCAGAAACAATTCAGCACAGATGACGTAAGTTACCGTGTTACTACAGAGAATTCCCTCGCTCTACTTAAAACTAATGCTATTTTCCTTGCAGACATGCACTAAGATAAAGCAAAATTTCTTTGATGACAATTTAGATGCCCATACAAACAAGAAAGCTGGTCAAGTACATCATGTCATGGAATCTATATGGCACTGTAATCACCATGGCAATATGTTAAATAAAGTGTACTTCAAAACTATTTACGTACAGTATAAAGTGTGAGTAAGAGTTTACGGTCTGTGCCAGTATGATAGTATTTGCCCCAGGCATATAGAAAATTTTGGTTACAGATGGCAAAATAAAAGTATAGGCGGTACAAGCAGTATGTAGGTGAATTAAATTTGTACAAAATATCTGTGATTTTTCCTAGAAGTGATATTCACAACTAGTTACAAATATTAACTGAAAGGCAGTTGTTTTGCCTGCTGCAAGCTATTTTCTACTTCCCAGTCAGCCTTTGTCTTCTTTGTAAATGATACTATACTATAGGTAACAAATATTTATCGGCTCCTTCAGCTAGGTCCATTGTCAGTAGTGTTATTCTCACCATAACAAATTAGTTCAGTCTCGCCAGACTCATTAACAGTTATGGCCTTCTTATCATTAACAGTTATGGCCTTCTTATATGATAAGAATACAAATATACTTCATATCAGCGCAACAATCTTTTTTACCTCCATGGCCAAACAATCTATCCCCAAGCCTTGAAACAATGTACAAAACAAATCATAAAATGTGATGTAACTTTGATGAGGAACAGTATGACAGATTTACAAAGACTCGCTCTCCTTGAAACTGAGTGAATGATAAGTGTAGAACACGGTGCCAAACACTCTGAACAGTACAAAATTTGAATTTGAATAAGGAAGGTATTTTCAGCACCAAGATTCATCTTCTCGGGTGTCTTCCCTGTGTTTTGTTGTACTTCTGTTTATAGCCCCTTTCAATGCTTATCTGATAAGAGGTCATGACCTCTCAACTCTCTGTTGCCCATAGCCACCATTGTAACAAACATTAGTACGTGGACAAGGCAGTTTTTTCCACCGAGAAGAAAGTACAATTAACCCCACTTACAGTTGATATAACACCTTGTAATCCAATTATTGCAACATATTTATCTGTCCATGTGAGACCAGCCTTTGTATCCATGCCAAAAAAAGTCAAAACTTTCTTACTGTTGAATGAAGAGACATATTCGGGTGAATTTCTGAGAAATAGTGGAGTATTGTTTGATCTTTCAGTATAAGATTAGAGAAGACAGTGAAATCCTCACAAGTTGAACTTTTTGTAGAAGTTTGAAATCACTGACAGGGTATACACATTTTGTTTTGTTTTGTTTTGTTTTGTTTTGTTACATTTTAAAAATACATTGTACATTGATCACTAATTCACATAAACACAATTCACTTAAACCAAAGTGTGAGGGCGAATTCCCTTACAGTAGCATATATATACATGATATAGAATTGGTGCTAAAGATTGGTTTCTTTAGAAACCATGTAAATACAAAAGTATTTTAAAATTAAATACTGCTTGTAAAATTGCAAGAATGTGTTCATGGTGTTCATTAAATTGTTATTTGTGCTGTGGCTTTACTTCCTGTCACTGCTGCCCAATCCTAGCACTGTACTGCACAATAAGCTTTAAAATTTTGAAAAGTTAATATTCAAGGTATAAGAAAGAGATGTTAGAAACCAAAGCACAAAAGGAGACAAAATCAAAACGTCCGACATAAACAAAGAATGCAAAATATCAGTGTTGGGTTGGAATCACGCTGAACAACTAAAAATAACCACACAAGTTTGTGAGTGTGTTTACAAAAGATTCTGAACTCCAACTGGGCAGAAATTAGAAGAATTCAGAACAGAATACACAGATGTATAGTCTATTATGTGTTTCCCTATGTAACAGCATCTGTGCATGGAAGGGATTTGCCTGTGTTTAATCTTACCAGTACAAATAGTAACCACTTCAACTATTGTGTCAGCAATCACAGGTGAGCTGGCAGACACACTGAATATGAACACACATATAGCAGTAATGAGTGATTGGTAAGGTCGACTGCAGTGAGCCAAGACACTGCGAAGGGATACGGTTACAGGGAAAATAATCGGTTGCTAATGGATGCAGTCAAGAAATAGCCTGACAGTACACAGGTCTTGCATTAGCCTTAGGGCCATTGCACAATGTGGATGAGGAATATGTGAGAGTATTGCCATTATTAAATGTGATAGCTTTGTCATAGGTAACAAAGGAATTTTGTATTGAATGATAGAATAGGAGATCTGGTAAAGAAATTCAATTTGATGAAAAATCAGACTCAAATGGGGGCACTCTTATATTACAAGGTAAATGGTGGGATTAAACATTGTTAAGATTTTAATTTAGACTTACTTGAGGCAAAGAACTGGAGCGGAATTGATGTAGGTAACAAATAGGGATAGTAGGATAAATATTGCCTGATACCAAAAAGCAAACGTATAAATGCCGCATTAAAATTGTTGCTCAAA
Source organism: Ptychodera flava (assembly GCA_001465055.1). NCBI lineage: Eukaryota > Metazoa > Hemichordata > Enteropneusta > Ptychoderidae > Ptychodera > Ptychodera flava. The sequence continues at coordinate 9,543 of LD353003.1, forward strand.
ATGTGTTGTCCAGTGTTGTTGTGATATGCAGGATGCAGTCCACATGTAGAAAATGTTAATCTTCTCATTCAGTGGCAATGGTGTACTGTGTGTGAGCAAACACATGTTGCAAGAAGTTGTCAAGTGACTTCAAGTCTGAACTTGAATTCCACTCTGTGACAATACGTTTCTACCTGTGTTTTTGTCAATAATGACAATGCTCATGATACTCATATGTACACTGTAAGCTTCTTCCATTCTGGCATTTCATGGACATACTCATATGTACACTGTAAGCTTCTTCCATTCTGGCATTTCATGAACATACTCATGAAAGAGTGTTAGAGAGAAGTGTGTGGTATTTTTTGATAAACAGAATAAAAAAAAGTAATTAATGGAATAAAAACGTTTAGTTGATACAGTGGCCAAAGATAAATTGCAAGCTGTCTTAAAACATTTAAGTAATTCTTTGCTGGTTCATTGTTTCTTTTCTCTGAACTTTCTGTGACAGGTCAGGCACCAGTCTTTGTCTCTTGTTCCTGATTGTAATTTCTTTGCTTTCATATTTTCAGATGCGAGGCATGAAGTCAGGCATTGACAACAAAACTCCACAGAATTATTTACATCTGCAACTCAGACTAAAGAAAATTCAGGTAAGACATGTCAAAACAGGTTGATTGAAGTCTAAAAATACATTTCCTTAAAGGTATACAGTCACCTGTAATTTAAATATGGCCATATACAGTCAAAGGGGCGTTCCTTGGTATTCAAAATGCCACGTGAGGGCGCTGTTTTTAAAAAGCGGCCACCCGCTTAAAATCTGTGATTGGTTAGATTTTCTCTTTCCATGGTAACTGTGGCAAAATTGGAACAGGTGACAGTATACCTTTAAAAGTCAAGTGTTGAATTCTAAAGAACATTGTCCTAAAGTGCGATTTCTTCTAAATTAAAACATGACAAAAGGCAGCAATAAAATGCTAATTCAGTTGTCACTGATAATGCTGTTGAAATTTTCCTTCACATTCTTTCAGTAAATGTATTGAAGGTGTTAATTCATCTCAGCAGTACTGTGTACAGTACTTTCCATGAGTAGTCCTTTTGTTGGGCTTGCCAATGCACAGTAATTATACTCCATAAATGGTTTTCATTTTTGCGTCTATGCATCTTGTTCAACAATGAGCACTTCCAAGCTGATTAATCCTTTGAATAATATTTTTTTTCTGCTGAAGGCTGAAGAGGAAAGGCAAGCCACAATAGAACATGAAAATAGAATTTTACTGGCCAAGCTAACGCAAGTACTGAGGTCCCATGGGCAAGTTGACAATTGGAATTTAGAATATGAACCAAGAAGGTAAGGTTGGATGAATTTACCAGCATTTTATGCATGGATAGGTGATTTATTTGAATAATAAGTTAACTATGAAATTACAGTGGTTTTATGAAAGCAATGTGGATATCTACTGATTAAAAAATTTTCATTCCCAAAGTGCAGTTTTAATGACTCGAAATAACAGATGAATGTAATTGCTAGTATATTTGGGTGTGAAAGTAAACTTGAATTGATGGCATGTAGATCAATAATGATTGAAACAATTTTTGCAGTCACTGTGAAGGAAATCCATAACCACAGAAAGATGTCAGTGCCTTTTTCAGCAAGTGAAGTTATTGAACTTTAATAAAGTAGATCATCTTCTAATGCTATCAGCTCTTTCCGCACAAGGAGGATTTAGTTGACTGCAAAAGTCATGGAAATGATCAATGCGTGTGTATAGATACTACAGTATCTGCAGATAGTAGAGGAAAGTGTGATATTGAAAAAAAAAAACATAGAGGTGTGGCACAATTCTAAACTGTTGACAGCCACTTATACCATTTTGGCCTTTTCGACTTTACCTTCAAAGTTACATGATAGTCACATTAAGTGTGTACTACTAGCATTTAGAACTCAGGCATTCACACTCGTATGCAAACGGCCTAGTCCAATACAACATACCAAAATACCAGTAAGCACAGGGGGCATATATTGAGAGGCTAGCACCTTTTTTAGCTAGATTGTTTGTCCTCTGCTCAGCTATGCTACAAATGAAGACTCTGTCAACTGGTACTTGACATACACTTTCCAGTGTTGAAATGTAGCTTGACAGGCATATCATGTGTCTATACACATGTGTGTGTGTGGAATATGATAAAGCTGCTGTATTCAGCATTCAGTATTGTGTGCAGACACCCACTGGGACAAAATCAAGACATTTCTTATTCATTCATTGACATTAATTAAAAATGTCTTTATCACAGCCTGCAGGAAATTAAATACTTTGATTCTCGGAATATTTTATTTGTCAATCAAATTAAAAAGAAACATGGGAAAATGTAAAAGCAGATAACGCTCCATGAAAATCAATATTGCTTCAATTAATCTAATTCAAGATTGAAAATACCTTTGAAGGAGTAGCTTTGACTCCTAAATTAGTAAATTAAAGTTTGTTGTGATCATGCAGAGTGTGGCCTGTTATTTGAAACAAATATTTATTTTTGACCAGCATCTCAGGTTTTGACTTCAGACTGCAAGATCCTTACAACCTCACTCCAAAGACCTGTCCTGTGAAGTGGTCTTCATAAAACTGTCTTTCAGTGACCAGATACTAAATCAATAGCCTTTTGCCATCCACTCACTGTGGTTGAGTTTAAGGTATAAACCACATTGCAAAACATTGGTACACATCTTGGGCTTTCTGGCCCTCTGCATGCAAACTGTAAAATAATACCAATCTCAGGGACAAACTTTCAAGTCATTCAAAGACTTCATTCCTGTGTAATTCACCACCATTTGAAATTTGTACAGCTGCTAGTGTGGAAAAATTTGAATCAATGAAACTAAGTAATGGGCATCTTTTAGCAATTTATACAGTGTGCTTGTCACAATCTAGCATCTGCTATATTTGCCAATTCTTTATTCATATGTCTTTGCAGTTTAAACCGTCCACACATGGAACGAAAACTACAGCAGATTGAGCAAGAAAATCAAGAGATTTTAGCAAGACTTAACAAAGTCAAATCTTTCTACAAACCAGAGCAATGGGTGAGTAGATGCGTATATCATGTGAAAGACACCTGCAATGTCAACAGTTCTATTTCACAGACAGCTACAGTGACAACAGTTCAAGTACCGAATTACTTCTAATTTGTGTGCATTACAACTGGTTGCCATAGCAATACGCCTTATAATTAGATTGAGAGGCAAAATTAATCTACATCAATTTGTAGGTCAAAGACAAATTAAAATGTTTTCTGGCCATATTTTAATGCTGTCATCACCAAGGTAATACATTGTATCACCAAACTGCCTACATGTATACCAAAGTGTTGACATTGAAGATATACACAAGTTTCCTATATTGAAATATGACATCCCTGAACCTTGCTGTTTGACCCTTGATCTTTCATCACCTTTCAGTATTTGTTTTTCATATTAATATGCCGGTGACAAACAAAATGCTTTTTTCAAAATGCCAAACTGATGAAATCTTGGCTAGTGGTTTGAGTGATGTTATATTAGCACAGATATTTGTTCTGAATCGTATTTCCAGTATCAATATCATAGACAAATACAGGGAACTCATAAAATCTGTTGAATCAGTCCATAATATGAAATGCTCACATTCAAACGGTGAAAACACTTTACTATCGGTAAGTATTTAACTCAAGGAGAGTGTTCCTGACAGGGACAAATTCCAAGAAAAGCATACCTTTTTTCAAAGGGACCCTTTGCAAAGTAATTTTGGTGCACAAATGTCTATTTCATTGTTATTTATTTCTTCAGTTGTATTGATCACTTTGATGTCCATTTCATTGGGATGATTAGCTTTTGCATTTAATGATTTCAATATTGTTGCATATGCCGTCATTTTCAGCAGGAGGCAATAATTTTATATTTTTGTCCTGGATTAATTTTTTCAGGAGGATGAGTACATCCTTCACCAGTACTACATGGGTATGAAAGCCAATGAAACCAAGGATTATGAGGTTTACACAGCGAGAGAGGACATTCTAGAGGAAATAGAAGATGAAGACAATAAGTCTGATGTGAGTTTGTGAATTTTAAGTACTGCTGATCATGTTTAACTTTCAATGTATGGCCCAGTTGGCATGGTGACAAGTTATGCAAATGAAGCAGCAGTCCAACCAATCATCAATCATCTGGAGTCTGCCATGTTTAATTTGAGTATTTAACTGTAATATGAGCTTCTTGATGTCCAAGATGCACTTTTGGTTGCCATGACGATTTAATTTAAGCATGGCGTGAATGTTGTGAAATTGGTACAGTGATACAGAGATGAAGGAAATCATAGCAGGTGCAATATTCTCGTTTAGAGAGTTAATATTTGATGATTTCCCTAACATGTAATGCAAAGCCTTAATTTTAAGAATAGTGGATTCAGTAGGAAGCAGTCAATATATTTCATGATTTTAGTATTCTAGGTCAAGGTTTGGACCCTTTTGAAAATCTACTTTGGTTATTGCAAAATGTTTAGGCCATTGTTTTCAAATACCATTGAAATGATCCATTGCATTTGTCAAATTAATTCATCGGTCATTGTTGATTTCAGTATCATGTAGATTCAGTATTTTATGGAAATGAAGTCAAGAAATTTTGAAAATAATGATTAGAAGTAGCAATACTATGTGTGTATATTGTAAAGTGTTACGTTTACACAATGAATTAGTAATCACTTTGATCATAATTCATAATTGGACCGTTAACATTAAAAGACAAAAATGGTCTGATTTTTCAACAGAAACAGGGATTATCAGGAGAAGAATCCGATCATGGAGAAGATGGTGCATCTTCCATGGTATGTCAATTCTTCATTTCTGTCACTGAGATCGATCAAAAGTTCTTGTCATGACAATCGCTGAACTACACAGAGTCATTCTGGGACGAAAGTACTGGTGTAGAAAATTCATCAGGTTTACTGAAGATATAAAAAGCAAGCGCAATTCCATATGTGAGATACATTATTTATACTGCTTCCCTTGAAGAAAAGGAACATACATTGTACCATGGTGTACTTTTATATTAAATTGACATTATGGTCATTATTGTTGACAACGTTTGTAATATGAAATAAAGTTACTCTCTCTCTTAATCCTCTTTGATGCTCTACTTATACTATTGTAACTTCACTGCAATTTTCCTTCAATGTTTGCAGAAGAAAGAGAAAACCAGAGAACTTCGGAAGCAACACAGTAGATTTCCCTTGCTTGGACCACAGAGAGTAAAACAAGAAAAGAAACACAAGGTAAACTTCATTTTATTAATCTCATGACATGAAGAAAAATAACTGTACAGTCTCAATGCCATCATGTCTTGACCTTTGACCCAAATGGCTTTCACAGTTTCTGCATGAGTGACTCCATTCTGTGTTATTTTTTCCCCTGACCTTTTAGAAAGAGGCGGCCATAACCAAGGGGCAGAAGTACAATGAGAAAGAGGACGCAGCTTTGCTTTTTAAAGCAACAAAAGGAATGGGTAAGGCAGAACAAATGAGTGTGGAAGTAGCATTGGAGTGACTAAGCTAGCATAGGGCGTAACCCTGGTGAGAGTTGTGATTCAGAAAAAAAGGCATCCATGAAATTTAATTGAAATCGCTTTCTGATTTGCACACCTCGCAGACGTCACTCATGCCAAGGTGAAACTTTGCACATGCATTTTGTAAACAAAGACTGCAATTGAAGGGAAGAGGCAAAACCTTGAATATATTCCACTGCTATGCATTCCAAAGAGATTCAATTTTTCTGGCAATGTAAATAGATTAATGTGTGCTTATAATTTTACAAATGCGGTAAAAAATATAAGAATCTGGGATGGGGTCATTTTAAGGTCTCAACTATTTGTGAAAGTTAATTTATGACCCGTGCATGGTTTTCAAAGACAGTTTAACATCCCATTCTGTCAATGTAAGAAAAAGACTAGCTTTTGCTACAACTTCAAATATTCCTTGTTGAAGGAAATGAAAAACAGCAACTTACATTGAGAAATAAGTTGGCTTTGCATAGAAAATTGTTTCTGGTAATAATGAATTCACATACTGCTATGCTTTTGTTCACTGCTGTGAATTCCTGTACTACTATGAGTTCCTATACTGCTTTGAATTCATATACTGCTATGAATTCACACACTGCTATGAATTCATACACTGCTATGAATTCATACACTGCTATGAATTCACATACTGCTATGAATTCATACACTGCTGTGAATTCGTACACTGCTGTGAATTCACACACTGCTATGAATTCAATTACACTGCTATGAATTCATACACTGCTATGAATTCAGTGTTATGACTTCACACACTGCTATGAATTCACATACTGCTATGAATTCATACACTGCTATGAATTCACACACTGCTATGAATTCACATACTGCTGTGAATTCACACACTGCTATGAATTCATACACTGCTATGAATTCACACACTGCTATGAATTCACATACTGCTATGAATTCATACACTGCTATGAATTCACACACTGCTATTCACATACTGCTATGAATTCATACACTGCTATGAATTCATACACTGCTATGAATTCACATACTGCTATGAATTCATATACTGCTATGAATTCACACACTGCTATGAATTCATACACTGCTATGAATTCATACACTGCTATGAATTCACACACTGCTATGAATTCATACACTGCTATGAATTCATACACTGCTATGAATTCACATACTGCTGTGAATTCACACACTGCTATGAATTCATACACTGCTATGAATTCACACACTGCTATGAATTCACACTCTGCTATGAATTCATACACTGCTATGAATTCACACACTGCTATGAATTCACATACTGCTATGAATTCACACACTGCTATGAATTCATACACTGCTATGAATTCACACACTGCTATGAATTCATACACTGCTATGAATTCACACACTGCTATGAATTCACATACACACACTGCTATGAATTCATTCATACACTGCTATGAATTCATACGCTGCTGTGAATTCACACACTACTATGAATTCATACACTGCTATGAATTTACACACTGCTATGAATTCACATACACACACTTTTATGAATTCATTCATACACTGCTATGAATTCACACACTGCTATGAATTCACACACTGCTATGAATTCATACACTGCTATGAATTCACACACTACTATGAATTCATACACTACTATGAATTCACACACTGCTATGAATTCACATACACACACTGCTATGAATTCATTCATACACTGCTATGAATTCACACACTGCTATGAATTCACACACTGCTATGAATTCATACACTGCTATGAATTCATACACTGCTGTGAATTCATACACTGCTATGAATTCATACACTGCTATGAATTCATACACTGCTATGAATTCACACACTGCTATGAATTCATACACTGCTATGAATTCATATACTGCTATGAATCCATGTACTGCTGGGAACTCATATACTCATGAATTTCTGTACTCTGATGCTTTGCTTGCTTTCACTATAATATTTCTCTTCTGTTTTTACCTTCACTATGGTCTCCTCTGCTTGCTGTGCTGTGCTGTGCTCTCCTAGATTTACTTCCTAACTTTATTGATCAAGGTAATACTACAGCTTTTGCTGACATCTTAGCACTGTTATACATCTATCAGTAAATCTGTGCTGCTAGTGCAACTTTTCCATCAGTGTATCCATTCCACAGAATAATTGCCCACCATTATATCATCTATCATTCAGATAAATCGCTATTCTACATGGCATTTCCAATTCGTTTATGATCAAAGAGACAAAGGGAATGAAAAAAATTGCTTCTGATGAAATTCTCCATCCTTTATGCTTTACGTCTTCTATTGTTTGTGAACACATCATTTTCAATCATCTTTGCATAAATCAGTTGTAAATGGCTGTTCAAATGTCAAATGTCTGATAACAGTCCATTGATATGAAACAGATAAGAGTTGAATTATCATTTGCAAACCGAAATAGTAGTATTCTTTCATGTTTAAAGGTGAGGTGCTCCCTTTTAGTAGCAATATGCTGTATTGTACATGTATTATAGTATTAACCAAGAAACTTAATACAGGGAACCACTGTCCGAATCACCCAGCATCAAATACATAATTATTCTGTATCATGTTGTGTCATCTGTTGACCCTTAATGGTAAAACAAATTTCTGTTTGTAGAAGTAGCCACAAAGAAGTCTGAAACAAAACATTCTCGTTAAAGTGTTTGACAACTCATCCAGACGAATGTAGGGCAATATAAACTCACTTTGTGACCATAGTTTTCAAAATCATGAAGTTGCCCTAAAGTTTTTCTTTGTCAACTCTTCCGATAACGATCAATGAAGCACAAACTCATTTATTTGTATTAAAAGCAAGTGGATACATTCTTGATCTACTGGCCCAATTCTTTGGATGAAAGTTGTTGCATCAACATTTCCACCCCTATGAGCCTGCCTTACAGTTCCAACCAGTCATCAGAATGGTCATATTTGAAACAACACTGTAAGGTTTTTTCAGCGATGTGTAACGAAACTAGAAGCCAGTAGCTTGTTGAAACACTCAAATCCGTGATATTTTTTCTGGTTACTTTTTCATCTTTATTGAAATATTTTTTACCTCATTAGAGTCATCAATAATAATCAAAATTTGGCCCATTCCCGTGTCCTCTCTGTCTACTTTCAAAATTTTCCGCTCACTTTTAAAGTAAATGTTTATTTTTCTAATCCAGCATTCATTACCTTTTTTCAGGCAATGCTCCCTCTGCTGTCGTCAGAGGACTAGCAAGGAGGAAATACAAGCAGAGACAACTCACAAAGCAGAGATTTGAAGTTCAATATGAACTGGTAAGATCTATAACTGTTATTTACACATGTCAAGCTGTCTTGAAAAAGCTTTTTGTCTGTCAGTTGGAACATAAAAACAATGAATCAGTGGAACTTTTATTACAAAAATTATTGCTCAAAACTACAAAATGAGACTACCGTGTCATTGCATGAGAAATCTGTTCTGTTTCTTATCATTTACAACAGTCACTGACTTGTCCTTGACAAATGCGAGCACAACTATAGTACATTATAGCATTGCAACATTGACACCTCGTTCTTCTTTTCAAGTTATAATCCCTCTTGTTTTTGTTCGTAGAAGACTTTTCTCAGGTACAAATTCTATCTTGATTTCATAAATATTTTCGTCTATACGTATTTCAGAATCTGATGGAGGAACTAAACAGGAAGCTTGGTAATAGTTGGAATGATATGGTGAATGCCCTGCTACTGGAAAGGGAAGAATACGATGCAATGTGTATAAACCATGCATTAATGGTAGGTATGCCGATAGAGGACTTTTTTGTGTTGTAACCGGCGGAGACGCCCAAATATGCTGACTCCCTTGTACTTTACAGGCTTCAATTCACACATACATCATGACATTTAACCTCTGTTGTCATAGAGACTGTCTTACTGTAAATACTCTCTAAGTACCTATAGAGGGCGCTAGGAAGTGCTTGAATTTCTCTGTATTTTGTAAGATTTGCCGGTCTAGCAAGTTTTAAGTATGCCCAATAAATCATCCAACTTCACTTTGTTCAAGCTTTGGTATTGTTTGTTGTTTTTACAGGAGCCGTAGCTCGTGTTTCCACTCTAAAAGCTCTCATTTTCTGAACAAAAAACATCACACTTCAGTAACCAGGGTTCAAGCAAGGGTACCTTTTGTCCAGATAAAACAACCACATGTAGTACTTGTCTTGCTTTAAGAAGCTTTCACTGTTCATGACAATAGACATTTTTTCTGTCACCAGTTTCGCAGTAATTGATCTGCAGGTCTTATTACTTGTACTGTATTCACTTTCAGGGCATAGGAAATTCAGAAGCAACGCTCATTGAAATTTTCTGTACCAGAAACAATGCAGTAAGTCCCCATGATCTCATAGACCATTAAAGGCAGAGTCTATTCTGTTGTCATTTGATTAAAAAATTCATGCATTTAGCTCAACTTTGAAAAACAGTGCTGTTTTATTGAAGTTCCAACATATTACATTCAAAATTTGTCTTTGGTTGTCATTTCTCTCAATATATCAGATGATTTCAAAGTTCTTGAAGTTTTAACTGAGTTTTAAGATCCACCTGTATCTTTGCACTTCCCGAATATATTATTATATGTTTGATAACTAGTTTGTCAGTTTGTAAATTCTTTAATATGAAAGTGTTTTGTGTGCCATAGGCCCTCAGTGCTATCAAGACTGCGTACTCTGAGAAGTATGACAAAGACATGATGGAAGATATCCAGAGTGATGTCTCTGATCCTGCTTTCAAAGATTTCCTGTCAGCACTTGCAAAGGTATGAGAATCTTCAATTCTATAAGTTAATCCTTATTTTAACAGTATCTGTGTTTAAAATTTTTCAAATGTCTTAGTCCTACTTGAATCAAGTCAATTGAAAATGAAAGCAAAGCAGTGTTAAAATCAAAGTCATTTGAATATTATTACTAAGTGTGTACTTGCACTGTTCAAAATACATATTGCTCCTTATTATATATTAGAAAGTTTTGATAATAGTTCAGGTTAGTTCTGTAGATGTTTCAATACATTTGAATAAAATAAAGTAAAAATCCTTTACATTGTACTTCTGATTGCTAAGATATCAAAAGACCTAATGATGTAACCTTTCCATTGTTCCTGAAGTTTTCTATTTTTCATTTATTTTAAAGTAGTTTAGGGAAAGGTTTTGGAGAATTTTTCAATGCAAATTATTCCCACCCCACCCCCTTACCTACTTTCATGTCAGAGTATTTTCTATGCAAGACACAATTCAAATGGATGATGGTACAAACCAAACCATGTATGCAAATGTACATAGAAATATATTTATTTCCATATGCATTTGTACATGTGGGTTTTTTTACCACCATCATGTGATCTCTTGGGCATACTGAATCGATAGAACACTGTGTATCCTTTTTATTCTGGAGTAGAACCATTGTCTTTCATTGCTTACCAGAAGGCAATATAAACTTTTCTGAAATCTTGAATACAGTAAATGTTTAATGTCATCTGATACACCGTACAATTTTCATTTCAAAGGGTATTCGAGAGGAAGGTGGTTCTATTGATCAAGATGAAGTTGAGAAAGATGCACAAGAGTTACTGGATCTTGAACCGGAAGAAAGATGGAAAACAAACAGTGGGAAGTTCAATGAAATGCTGATGGATTACAGCTTATCCCAGCTTCAAGCAGTCTTAGAAGAATATGCAAAGGTGAATGATGTAAAATTCATTTCTTTCATTTTAACTTTGTGATGATTATAATCATGTCAGTCCTATCAGTATCAATATAATTGTGATGATTGTGAATGGATGAATATCAAATCTGACTGAGATTTCTATCCATTTTATGTTTACAGCTTTCTGATAAAAAAATTATTGATGTTATACTGGAAGAATTTGACGGGTCAATGCAAGATGCAATGCTTGCTTTGGGTAAGTTGAGTGGTTCAGTTTCCAGCTCAGTGGACACATCACATTGTTTGAGAGAACTGAGAGAACAATAGGCATTTGTTGGTCATGTAGAGATTTTACTTGAGCACTCTTGAAACGTTTGATTACTAGTAATAAGAAGAAGAAATGTTATTGTCTTGTTGATTTTAGCAATCTTTATGGCCAGTGCTCTTTGTTTTGTTTTGTTTACATTTCAAAAAGTCTAATTCCATTTCAAACAAATGTTTATTCATATAGACCTTTAACTCTTTCAGACCTAAACCACTGTATATTCGGGTAGCTCTTGGCAAGTTATCAGAAAGTCAGGCATGAAAAGGTTAACTGCCAAGCTAATCACTCAAAAATTTTAAACTTTTGTTCACATAAAGAAAAATTCTCAAAGTGTTCATCAACATTTTAACTCTTTAAACTTTAATTATTTTTAATTATAACCACAATATCTGTCTTTTCTATCGGTAGATGTACGTTGCTTTAGATTTTTTAAAGACTATTTTAATTTATTAACTTACAGTGAAATGTCTTCAAAATTGTCCTGGTTTTCTAACATCACGGATACGTGACTGTCTGACTGGTGCAGGTGATGACACAACTCTAGCAAGGATTATTGTGACAAGATCAGAGGTTAGTCGTTTACTCTTTTGGTTGTGTTATCGAAGATTTTGCAATTTCTGTGATGAGATCAATCATGAAGAATATAAATGGAGCAAAGTAGAACAGGTAGAACTATAAAGTTCTGTCCATATGGCTACCCATGGTACTCTGTAAAAAATCAGTGTTTTCAAAACCAAAGAAAATCTCATTTGTGATATTATATGAATTGCCAGCAGTTTGATTTTCATCCATCATTTTGTGTGATTCTTTGTCAGGTTGATCTCCCTCATATTAAGAAACTTTACAAGAAGCGCTATGGTCACACACTTGAAGAAGATCTGGAAAGCAAATGTAAATTAAACTACAAGAAAGCTCTGATGGAAGTGGTGAAAGTTTCAGGGTTCGCACCAAAACAGGTGATGAAAATGCTTGTATCTCTAGATTCCGTTAAGGTGTCAGTATCATCAGCCAGATATTGGATACATTGACTGTAAACTGAAACAGCTATGGGTTTTATCATTGAATTTGTGCTCAAAAAGTCAGCTGCTGAAAGAAAAAAAGTACCTTGAAAGTAACATTGAAGCATTCTGAAATTGCGTACCTTTGCCCTTCAGTATTTCCAAATCAAGAAACCAAAGAGAGCCTTGTCCCCTGTTATTGCCATACTGTGGTTTAATCCCACCATATTCAATGGTCTGGGTCGATCCATATACAGTGAAAGGGGACTTTGAGGCAAAAGGTTAGGAATAAGTCATCATCCATTTTGTCCATAGCTTATTGTGATAATAAGATGGACTAGGGTTGGGTAATTCTACTGTGAAGTGAAATTGATTTCTTCCAATGTTATCATTTCCACAGAATGAGCAAAGCAATAATGTGAGGAAGCCAGGGACCATGAAACTGCAGGCTCCTCCTAGGTGGAAACCTCTCAGAAGGCCACCGCCCAGGAATGCCAAAGCCACTGTGGCTGCTGATAATCCAATAATGCAAACACTCAAAGAGAATAAGACAGGACAGAAACCTAAAGCTCCAAAGAAACAAGCAGAAAAGGTGGGTATTTAATGAGTATCTGGTACACCACAAATACAATTTACAATGTTATACAATGAGATAAAATGCCTCACATATTGCAAAAAACAGTTTAATAGCATTTTGGTTTGTTCACTGATTTGGACTTTTCATTTCTTTTTCAAAAAAGAAAACACGTAAGTTAATAATAAAACACGTACGTTAGGTTTTTTTAGACCATCATTGCACTTGTTTACCTTTGAACATGAAAACACTTTGCTGTTTTATCTTTCATGACAGTCATGATAGGTCAAGGAGGGGCACTCCAAACAGCGCCCTCTATTGGTCAGTCATCAAGCCAATATTTCACATGCATGTACACATGCCAATCAATGACAAAGTGAAAATTCAAACAAATTATTTCTTTCAGGAATCAAGGGCAGAAACAAGGGAGACTTCAGAAACAGGAAGTCTTAGAGAATCAGAAAATTGAAGAATTTTGTACTCATATGGGAAAAACTCTGTCACCTACCAAGAGACAACCTTCTATCCACAGCTCATTTTAATGTACAGTTTTTATTTTAAAATATGCAATTTAATATGAGACTGATAATAAGGTAATTATGTTAAACAGAAGGGATAAAAATGGTACTCTGGAATAATTTTGTAATTTTTTTTCTACTTTACAGCATACTTTTTTAAATGAAAGTTAACCAAATTTGTAAATATGTTCAAAGTTCAGATGGTAATTCTATGAAATTTTAGTTTTAATTATATAGAAATAGCAACTCTGTATTGTAGAAGTTAATCTATTTTTGTTTATGAAAACAACAAATGTGTAGGCAAAACTAAAATTTCAACCCTAGTATATATATATTTATTCATCTTAATTTTCAAATGAGCCATTGCCTTTCTAATGTAAATGTGAAAGGAATTACAGTATGTATGTATCTTGAGTAATATGTCATTTATGTGTAGCGTTAAATTTTATCTCTGTTCCATCTATTTCACTGTTGTAAAACATCTTTTCCACTTTTGACTGCATCAGATATGAAAATTTCTTCCTTCTGAAGTTGAAAGAATTATTCACAGTCATATGTTGACTGACTTTCAACAAGAGTAAAAAAATTATTCCTGTCACCCACCTCCGAGAAGTAAAAACATCTTCTGTGAACTCTATCTGTTTAACACAGAAGGGATACCATTCCTTTCACGTCAACCCTTTGAGTGCTCTAATTTTTCCCACCAAAATTTTAGTGCAACATTCTACCAGTTTTTATGATTTTTTTATGTAATTATTGACCAAATAGACATCACTTTTTATTGGCTACAGTTTTTGATCAAAATGTTTGGAAAAATATGAAAAAAAAAGTGACTGGGTTATATTTTATAAAGGCAGTAAAAGTTTACTTTGCTACTCAAAGGGTTAAGGTTCAGACCTTTTCTTTATTTTCAGCATAGTTCTTTTAATATCTATCAAATTAAAGTTGTATGATATGACCTCATGCTAACAGGGAAGTAGCTGTAATATTTGCTGTTTTTGCCTGTCAAGGAAGCCTATACATTGAAATGTGCATCATTATGTACTTTTGACAAGCGAATTTTGTGTTTACACTGCAAAATATTTCTAAAATGTTGCGATTTTGAACTTCAAATAAGGACAAATCACAGTGGTGGTAGGTTGTTACAGGTAGCAAACATAAAGACAAGTATTTACAATTAGAAATACTGCTTCTTTCTGAATGAGACTTGACTTTGCAGGCAAATCTTCACTTTAACCCATACAAGTTTGAGGGATGTTTTTCTAAACCTAATCATGTAGTCCTTGAAATCTTGTAAGCCAATCCAATGTCAATCCAAACTGCCAGAAGAAAATCAACAGTTTACAAATCAACACATGTAACTTGAATCATGGTGAAATGCAATGAGATAAACTTGACCAAACTCAGACACATCAGTGCTAATGGAATGTTAATCCAAATACCTTTTTTTTATCTCTCTTTGAGTATTTATTTCTGGAAAATATGAAGTCATGCCACTTTTTTACTTGGCCATAATGAAAGTTTTCTGTAAAAAGCTGCCAAACTGGAGGTACAATAGAAGTTTCTTGTGTCACTGTGTTAATCTGCCCACTCTTTAAGACTATCATGTTTCTATATTTTCATGGAGATACCTATGCTCCAGTTAGAAAGTTGTGAATGACACTGAACCACTTGCTTTCCAAATTGTAGAGTTCTCATTGACACATTTCAGTTTAGAAACAAAAAAAACGTGTTTATGTGTATTTTACTTCTTAAATTGTGAAATGCATTGAGATAAGGCAAATATTAAAAGTCACACCTGAAACTTTACCCTTGAACTCTTTGATGTAAAATATAACCAATAGTGAACGGTATCACAGATATTCATATCAGAGGGAAAGAGAATAGGAAAGAGAGGGGTAAACAAAATGTATACCAGTTTTATTTGGGTCCAACTTTATCATTTTTTGCTGCAATCCATGGCCCTACCACTTTCTCAGTTGTACTATGTTTTGGAGTGGTAGGTCTATAGGTTGCTGAATTAACTGATAACACTTACCAAGTGCTTGACACATTCTCAGACAACTTTTCCAATAATAACTCTTATACTATTAAAACTGATACCATTGGGAAGTTATATAACATTCACCTTGTACTGCATGAATACAATCTCCTGTACAAGTTTCATAGCCAATAATATCAAATCTTGCCAATAGTAGTTTTTGCAGAAAAATACTCCCCCTTTTCTTATTGTTTAAATGTAATTGTATTTCATGATGTAAAATTTACATGTTACATCAATGATTATAGAACTGTATACGGTTGAAGCAATGGTAATTTACTTTCTCTTCCAGAAATAAAAGTCCTTTTTTATGATATTTTGAGACTCAATGAATGATCATTTGTGAATGAAATAAAGTGTGTGCATTCTTAAAATGACAAAATGATAGCATGTGTGTGCACACTGATGTGTGTGTCTGCTTTAAATTCTTTTTAAGAGAGGAGAGTTTGTGTACATTCACTTATAGTCAACTGTACAACAAGATAAAACTGAACAAAGTGCAAAGAATAAAACAAAAACAAGAACAAGGACAAAATATGCAATGATATTCACAAAAAATGAACTTTCATGCCCAGAAACAGAGTCATAACAAAACAAATTCATGATTGACTCTAAAGAACTCAACAAATTCATATTTTACACGAGACAGATAACAAAGTTTGGATTTCTTTTGTGATAAACAAAAATCCAGTGTGAGAACAAATGTGTGAATTACAATCACGACTTGTGTTTGCATTTTTGATGAGTAATACTCAGGAAAGTGTGTTCTACTTTCTCTTATTGTGATCAACTACTGCAAACTGTCTCCATGTGTCAGAGACTGAGCACTGTGAAACATTCATATCAATGTGGCAGACACATTTTTCTACAAATCAATTCGTTTTGAATGCCCAAAACGCCATAAAAATCAGGGAAGCAGTCTGTGGAGTACAACCAGGTTGAATGTGTTGTGTTCAGCTAAATTCTCTATCAATGCACTTCAATTAAGTTTGACAAGGATAGAATAAGGCATTGATATATAATATTTCCCTCACAGAAAAGCTCTTTGTACTCCATCTGAGAAAAACAAATTTTCAAGAAGAACCAGCATTAAAGATACTAACATTATGACCTTCTTGACTTCAGTCTAACCAAAATGATTCTCAGTTGATGATCGGTATTTTTTGTAAGTGTAAAAGTGTTTCAGAAACCTTGTAGTTGTGACACTGAGAGTAAAGTTTTTGTATTTACTTTGCAAAATATGGCAAACCAGCAAAGAAGTTTGTAAAACAATCAGTCTTCCATGATCTGCTGTAAATGACAAGCATGGGGCTTTTTTCTTTTTGGTCTTCTTTAATGCATGTAAAGAAAATATATCATTTATATTTAGTGCACATAACAACTGAAGAAATTGATGTGAGTCCTCTAAACATGAATTCAAACCAGTCACAAGTCATTACAATCAAACAGAAAGTGACTCATCCATAAAGTAAATGAAGCTTTCCTATGGTTTACTATGAATAAGGTTACCATATGATAATCTTAAAATTGCTGATCAACAACTTTGACCATCTGTGAAGTCTCAATACATGCGTTGTTTGTAAGATTTCCTTTTATAAGTATCTCTTTTACTTTATATATTTCACAAATTTTTCAGTCATTTTGCCTATTATTGTTTTTTTCTTTTTATGGCTTTAATAGCAGTTACTATGTCAATGCTGCTGTAGTGCATATGTTACTTTCTAGTCTTTCACCAGAAAAAGTGTATCTTTTTCATAAAAAGTTCCATGTTGTTTGATTGAGACATTGTTAAAAGTTATCAAATAAGCACAGTAGACTTCATCAAAGTCGATACAATAAAAAAGTGAACAGGTTTGTAAAATCATAATATAATCTCTTTTTTACATCTCTGCAAGCGTTTTCATTTCTTGAGAGAAACTTTCTAAGCGTTGAATAAATTCACGTTCATGTACAGGCCGTATGTTTCCGAAATACAAGCTGGCACATGATAACGAAAGACAGCAGTACCTTTAGTAACTGTCCGTAGAGGGCACTCATCATGTAAATGCAAATAATTTGACCTCAATGTTCCCAGACCTCTCCCACTTCTGACTGATTGCACTCAGCTGGCAGACGAGCAATGGCAGCAGTCGACAGTGAGGTGGAAATCGTGATAGTTGGGTCGTGTAACACCGACTTAATCAGGTGAGTTCATATACGTTAATTTGACCTGCCATTTTCACAGCTCTTTGCCTGTACTTTCGTATTAGCAGTTTAGCTTGTCAAGACCTTATGCACACCATGCACCAGTACAGTGGAGGGATCGTGGTGAATGCATTATGCAGTACAATCTGATTGAACATGTTTACTTCCGACCTCAAACAACAGCTTGGTAGGGTGGTCGCTTGTCCATTCGAGCGATAATTTTTGCGTGTAAAATATTCATTCACTGTAATAATTTCCCCATCCTCCCGGTTAGCTATGTGCCACGCCTACCCAAACCTGGCGAGACCATCCATGGTACAAAGTTTAGTGTTGGCTTCGGGGGGAAGGGTGCAAACCAGTGTGTTATGGCAGCAAGACTTGGATCGAAAGTAGCCATGGTGTCAAAGGTTAGTTAACAACTGAATTAACATCTTCATTCATTTACTCGTATTAATTCACAATTAGTTCATGTTAAGTTATGCTAAATAATTATACACAAATAATCATACCACTGTGATAAAAAAGAGTGAATATGAAAAGCTTATTGGCCTGACAGACAAAAAAATTATTTCATGTGTGTAGTCAAACTTGTCCTGCAGAAGTGAAATTTCCTCTGCTGATAACAGTTGGTCCGAAAAAAGTCTTCCTTGATTAGAGGTGTTCATAAGGATGAGATTCACTGTATCCTTTTTTCAGCCAAAGTGTGACAGCTGGAAAAATCATGGAATAATTTATTCCGTAAATGTATTTTTTAAAAAAAGCATTTCTACTAATTTAACATACCTTCATAAATTCCTACAATTTACTGACATGCCTCGTTATTCATATGCACTGTTCTTGCATTGGCATTAAAAACACTGTGTTAATCAGTATGCCAAAAATAAAAGTGTTGAGTGTGCAGGGTGTTTGAATAGCAAGATCTTTACCACTGAGCAGCAGCTATTTAGGAATCTTATAACCCACAAAACGTTAAGGTTTCTGGTTCTCTCTCATCAGTGCTACATTGTAAAGATGATAGCACTTCTCACTTCTACATGCATTTATCATATTACCATATTTAGAAATTTCTTTTCTGTATGACAAATTTGAAAACTTTTAAGTTTTCTGTTGGAGGACTCAATGGCAGCTTGGTCATTAGTACATGTGTGCACTATTTCAGGAGTTTTAAATTTCTCCATGTTTTTTTTCTATTCGACAGGTTGGTGATGATTCTTTTGGTCGTGACACTATCAAAAACTTTCAAAGCAATAATGTTAATACAAGTAAGTTGCACAAAAATAGTTCATCATGGCTCCTCATATAAACATAAAAGATGTAACATGAAGTTCTTGTCGGTTTTCCATGAGTGTGTACTATTTCATTTTAATGTGTATATATTCATCTGATCTCCTTTCCAACAATTTCTGCTCCCCTCTCCTGCACATACGAGATCATAATAAGTACTTTATAGTATTGTGTCTACAATTTTCGGCAAAGTTAATTCTTAATGAGATTTAAATATGGAACAGCAGTTGTAAGATGGGTAATTTCAAATTATGCTCTCACCCAATAGCCTGCTTTCCTCAGACAGATTGGTTATTTCAATTATGCTTTCACCCAATAGCCTGCTCTCTTCAGACATTACCCAACTAGCTTCAGTAAAATAAACATAGGACAGGCGTAGGGGTGAGATGATCAATTTCAATCAGAGGTGATTCAATTCCAGTCGCTGTGGTAGCAACATGCTATATCACAATTATCCCTTGAAATGCAAAAAACATGATTGAAAAGTAGCTGAACAAAAAATGAACACCACTGAGTTGTTTTCCCTTGACAGATCACACTGGTGTTACCACAGAAGCTGCCACTGGAGTTGCACCTATATCTGTCAATGAACAAGGTAAGCTGTTGAACTCCTTGTAAGTCACACTTTTGCTATTCCACAGAGCTATTGTAGCCAATAAGATAGAGAGAGTCTTTTAGACAAAACAGGTTAAATTACAGTTACTGCTATTTGTATTTGTCAAAAACAAAATCACGAACTTTGTGACATTAAGGTCAGGCTTAATGAGGTAAGGCTTGACCTTATGTAAGGGGACATACTTTTGAAAGCAACATTGTTTTCAGGTGAACAATAATTAGTGGATAGTAAGATTTGTCTTTGCAAATGTGCAAGACAGTAAAAGGGGGCTTTAAATTGTCTTCAAATGCCCTTTTCTCATTTCTGATCTGCTTTTTATAATTTCAGGGCAGAATTCCATCATTATTGTTCCGGGCGCCAACTTGCTGCTCACAGTTGATGAAGTGGAACAGATACTACCTAAGATGACATCAGCCAAAGTTGTGATATGTCAGTTAGAAATTCAACCCCAAACTACACTGGCTGCCTTGAAGATGGCCAGGAAGAGAGGAAGTGAGTTGATATTTTCTCATTCTCAATCGGAAATTCATCACCTTCTTTGGATTTCTAACTGCTTTTTAACAAAGTTATAAGTATTTCAAATATTTCTGTCATTAGATTCTGTCCCTGTCATTTCAAATGCATTTCTCACTCTTACTTTGATAAATTGACCTTTTTCTCGAATATTGACAATCTTTTGTCTGTTTTAGGTGAATGTAATATAATATCATAATACATATTTATCTTTGTATCTGTTCCAGTAAAAACTATCTTCAATCCAGCACCTGCAATTCCAGAATTAGATCCTGAATTTTACAAGTTTTCAGACATCTTTTGTCCCAACGAGTCTGAGGTAAGAACAGGTATCAGAAACTTGACAAGACAAACAGTAATCTTGACAGAAAAAACAAACTTTTGATAACTTTCAAAAGAAGATCTGAATCATGGTTTGAATCTCAAAACGTGATAGACAAGACAGTAGGTCACTTGAGAGTTTATTGTGGTCAAAGTCAATAGAATTACTTGGTACATGTACATGCATGTGTGTAAATGATCTTTTCTGACTTTTAATATACTATTTGCAGAATCACACTATGGAAGATAATTATCACTTTAAATTCTCTGTTGTGCATAAAAATAAGAAGAAACAAGTTCACCATGGCTTATATCATTTTGGTAAAGCTTATTTTTGATTTTGATTTATGTCACCCACATGTGGAAAAAATGGCCTTGAGTTAATCACGTGCATAAAATAGTGAAACTCATTTATGTCATGTCCCATTGTCATTCTTGTGGAATAAACAACTGCAGTAAACCTTAGTGTCATCTCGTGACCCTTTCTGCTGTGTGTTGATATTAAAGCATGTCGTAATAAGTGGCATACTTTCTGTTGCCATGTACCATAGGTTGAACTCTTAACAGGTCTTTCAGTGACTTCCATAGATGAGGCAGAAAAGGCCGGTCAATGTCTGCTGGACAAAGGATGCAAGATTGTCATCATTACAATGGGTAGTCAGGGTGCAGTGATTGTAACGTCAGAAAACAGAAAAGCCGTACATGTACCAGCCAAGAAAGTCACTCCATTGGATACTACTGTAAGTGATTTGAGAATAGAGGTTCACAGCCAACCTTTGACTCCTAGCAGACTTTTGTCTGATGCCATGGTTTTCAATACAATAATTATATAAACTTGGAAATATGGGTCAGCAAACTGTTCAATGCCATTGCTGTGCAATGTACTAAATTAACTTATAGAACATATTCAACCATATATTTATGTAAATTTTCAGCACGTCCAAAAAACCCCATCAAACAGGGATATTCTATTATTCTTCAAGTAACACAAGTCAACACTAAATGTGTTGGCTAGTTGCTAAGATTGACTGCATTTAGAGAAATAGTTCCTTTCTGATCAGTCCTGATTTTATTCACTGCATAGTTGGAGTAGGAGCAGGCTAACCTACCTTGCTAGAATTTACATGAATATTACTTCGAAGATCTGTGATGAGAAATGGTAATTTCTTCATTGGTTTAATCATGCTGTCAAACTCATACCACTGCATTTATTTCAGGGTGCTGGTGATTCGTTTGTTGGTTCGTTGGCTTATTACCTCACCTATCATCCTGATTTATCACTTGAAGAATCTGTAAGGCGTGCCGGAAACATTGCATCTATCAGTGTCTGTGGCAATGGAACACAGACCAGTTTTCCATGGAAAAAAGATCTGCCACCAGAACTACTTTCATAGAAATCATTGAACAGAACCTCCCACAATGAGAAATACAACGCAGTTGAGGTGTTGATCTTGTACAAATTGTAAAAGTGTCAATAATGGAAATATGTGGTTACGGCGAGGAGGCTGACGTGAAACCTTCATCACACATTGTGAAACGTAGAATGAATGGAATATGATGTCAATTGCAGACCAGTTCGAAATAACAGCGTGGTATTTTTCTGTATTGAAAGTCTAGCTCGTGGTCACTGAAAACAGTTCAAGCATTTATTTGTTGCATATAGCGCTCAACTAACAAACAGTTTTGATATTTCCTTTTCAATTTTGAGTATGACTGCCCAAGTACAACTGTGCCAAATATTAATCACACTGTATTCACTGTAAAATCACTCCATAGATACCAGTTTCCAGTACAAGAATGAACGTAAAGTAAGCAAATCAGGTATGTGTAATGTTGTGGACTAGAGTGGCTTTAGTGAGTAAGAATTATGAAATTTTGTAAAGTCTTATTTTCATCACATATACTAGTCTGGGGTATTACAGATAAATCTTTGAATCACTTCATTTGATACAGTTTGTTAAATCAGCCTATAGTGACCAATGTTAGCTCAGTAGTGTGTACAAGTTTTAAAGACAAACAAATAATAAGGACCCTATATGGACAAAGGTTGAAAATTACTGATCACTTCTCCTTTAGGAACAAAATCTACCTCATATTTCTGCAGATTGATCAGTCATGATTTTAATATTTTATAACTTGCCAAGCCATATGATTTAAATTCTATGATGTTTAAATTTTAAAGATTTTTAAAGGGATTGGGATCTTTGGGAGAAAGACAAGGTTGAAAAGAGAAGTATCACAATCATTTCCTTTGATATATTTTACAGTTAAAATAATACCTTAGGCAGAAGGGTTTTGTGACGAATTTATGATAGGGTTGAAGACCATAGGGATTGTTCATACAAATCCAAATAAGACCCCCAGTACATGTGTTTAGCAGAGAAAGTACACTGCCAGTGTACTTCGAATTCATCACAGGACAAGGAACTCAACATGGGTACAGTGTGGTACTAAACAATTTTTTTATTGACACTTACAATTGATGATTTGTTTTCATTCAAACATATTTTACATTATCTGCAATGTAGACTCAATGTAGATAAAATAGAGCATCGTGATGAAACACCAGAACTGGTGTATTCAGAGTCTCATCTGCTGTATTTTTATACATTTTAAAGGCAATTCTTGTTGTTTTATAGCGTGAAATTTATCAATTATGTCAAATTATTGTCAAATTATTAAAGCTCTTCAAGCAAAAATAAATATCACACAAGACTGTCTGACACCCAATTCTTAATGTGTTAGATATCTTTATTTCATTCTTGTTCACCCGTCAAAGCGAAACTATCAACTTTTGTAATTTTGACATCTGTTGTGTGAAGTGATGTTAACGTTGTGTCTTCTGTATTTACAGGAAAAAGCTAACTTGAACTGATTTGCTGTATTGTGATAGAAATTTTCCCTTCTTTGATTTGTATGCATTCTGTCTTCTCAAAACTTTGTCTGTCATGGTCTTAGCTTTGTGCCTTTGGGCAATAACGTTAGACCAATCTGTCAAAAAATTTGACTCTTGAAATGAAATAGGAAAAAAAAGAAAAAACACACCCGCTAGATCACCCTGTCATCACATGACATCAATTTGATGCTGAGAACTGATTCACTCAGCTTTGTACATACATGTATGGCACGCACTCAGCGCAGGATAGACAAGACAATGCATCGCCCCAGAAATATGCTCTTGCCACAAAACTTATAAGATGTTTCTTTCCATCACAAACTGGGTTACAAGTTTGGCTATGCAAGTGACAAATGATAAGTCCAGTCAGAGCAAGCACTTGTTCACACGGTCCATAAAATGTATCGCTAGAAAACCAGGTTCTTGTCTAGTCCTCAGACTGGTTGGTCACATCGATTTGATTTTCTTCTTTTCATAGAAGATTACATGCCTTCCAACTGAAATTACAGAAGGTATAAAAATAAAACATTTAGAGCTATGAATAGAGATAATTCATGCCTGGTCAAAGATGTGACTAAAATATTGACCTCATTTGCATATGTAGTAAAGTAATCAATCATAATGATCCAGGCGACAATATGAACATTAATAGAAACAAATGAACCATGCAGGAAGCAAGGGGTCCATTTGTAGATTACCAAAGGTTTTGGTTTGTGTTAGTAGTAGGTTTAGGATGAGGATTGATAGTGAGCAAGGAATCAATGACATCATCCTCCATTAATGACATTGACACTGGGTACACTGTTCTTCACAGTATCCATTTGCATGTCAGTTATGATTTCTGGTAGAGCTACATGCAATATTCAAAAATTTTTTACTTACAACAACTATGGACAGTCTCAGTGTTTTTGTTTAGTGGAGTGTCAAATAAATTTTACCTAGGTCCCCCTCATTACATCAATGCAACTATGTTAGGAGACAAAAGAAATGGCACCAGGGTTCTCAAAGCATTAAGGCATGGTCTAAAATGTAAGTAAAAACACCATGTCTACTGTCCAGGATTTGACATGCCATCTTGTTGATGATACAATTTGCAAATTGTTTTTAGCATTGACATGCAGTTCACTAAAACGCAGGGAAATATTCACCTTTTGGGTCAAATTTCCTGAACACAAGCTTGTCTCTGAGTCTGTTCCTTTTGTAGTATCTTTTGGTTCCTGTACCAGCAGCACTGACCAACATCACAAGTATTGATCTGCAAAATATTGAGTTCACGTGATGAGTCATGGAGGTCAAACATGGCATGTTGCAGTGTTACCACAGTCACTAGGGTAAGCAAATCAAGTCTTAGAGTAAGAGGACAGATAACAAGACAAATGTGTTTGTCTTTCAGTCCTGTAAAACTCACCATAAACATGAAGCATACTTTTACTATTATAATACTTGGATGTAATCATAAAATACAAAGTTCTCACATGCAAATTACATGCAAATTACATCACTCAAAGCTGAGCTACAGATTAGCAAAATGAGATTGTACATTTTAAAATTTTATTTTTGCCATTTTTAGAAATGGTTTTTCATTCACAAGCTTTGGGAATTTTGAATAAGCACTCTGAAGAATGTTCAATATGCATGGTTACAGCATACAGCAATTAAATTTTGCTTATTTTTTAATACAGTACAAATTATGATAAAGGTTTAGTGAAAGAATGTAAAATCAATTCATACACAAATTATTTGTCATAATAATTGAAACATAACTCACTTGCTTTTCGCCTTTGCCACTGATAAAAGAAATAAACAAAAAAGATATACTGTTATATTAATTTTCAGAGTATCTAACTCAAAACACGGTCTGGAATATTTGCAAAAAATACATGTGGGTGTGATTGAAGAAGGTTGGAAAGATGTAGAAATCAGGTGGTCTTTTTCCTTCTGAGGGTTTCATTTAACAATTACCAGACTGAATTTTGTTGAAAGCACATACATGATAAATGTTTTCTATGCACTTGCCACTTGAACTAATACAAACTGTGCCGCAATTTGATTTGATATACCATATGTTCAATGCCTGTCAACAACCTGAATATGGGTATTTATTTTTGAAGTATATCACTGACTTGTTTTAACTTGAATTTCTCATGTTTTTGTGACGGAATGAGCTCAAGTGAGACTTTAAACTTAGTATGAGGAACAAGAATTATTTTTATCAATTGCAGTATCTGTTGTTGTTCTCTCCTAAACAGTTGTCAGATAAGGGTTGACAAAATGTGTTCACTAAAAGTTGGGCAAGGTGCAGTATATGTTCCATGGGATCAAGCTCTTTGCAATGGGTTGTTTTGAGTCATCTTGGTAACATGAGAAACTGTTGAAATATGGTCTCTGTTAATTATAAGTAATATTAAAGGTACAAAGAGAGGTTATGTATTATATACAACTGTTCAGGTATTACTGTCATGTATAAAAGAGGTCACCACCTTAACATTCATAAAAACCCTTAAATACCCTTCACTGCGGTAACAAGGCATCAACAATTACCTTCACTTTAGTCAGTACTTTTTTCCAAAAAATTAGAAGATGGCTTCATCCATTTAAAATAAAATTGCTTTCAACTCTTTGTTTGTTTAGGACCTATCAGTTTTAAAGTTGGCTTTGATGTTATGGGAAAACAACGTGATAAAATGTTATTGCCTGAAAATGAATGTGTGCTGTGTTAAACCAAAAGTAACTTCAGATTTTAGGATGACTCTGTATTCACTTTTGTTTGCTCTTTGCTGTTGTTTACTCTCCATAACAGCAGCAAAACGTGAAAAGTATAGAGCAAGCAAAGTTGAAGACAGGGTCATCTCTATATCTGATTTTATTTTGATTGATACCTACATCTGTATGTTGTAAGGAACATCTCTGCAAATGTGTTATGTTTTGACTCAGCTTCACTATTATCTATGGTACACCTAAACATAAAAGAAAGTAAAAACATGCATATTGACAATGGTTAAAAATTAGCAACTTTAGAAAAACTTGAATACTAAAGTAATGATTTTGAGGCACCAAGGGCCAACATTCAGCAGATGATCGTCATACTTATGAATCGTGAACACAAGAACTGACCACATCATCTATATCACTATATAAAGCACAAGATTGTGAATAACACTGATCTCTATAATTGGATTATTGTTTATTTAAATCAACAAATGTTCATGCTGTAAGGCCACAAAAGAAATTTTCAAGACTATATATTTGCAATTACGGTAATTCTTTTCCCTTCGCTTAGTTGAAGGAATGGAAGCCCTTATTATTATTAGGAAATAGCTATTTGCCCCGAGGTACAAATAACAAATTATGGTGCCTTATTTGCACCAAAAGCTAAAACCCGATCAGAAAGCCGTTTACATGTAACTGATGAAATTGTAGCTTTCAAACATTTTTTTGTCTAAATTGCTGTGTGACATTTTTATGTCAGTCCATAGCAATCCATAACAATGAAAAATAAGTTGGTCTATGCCACTTTAAACACATAAGCCGGACTATTGAGCCTGCCTGCATACCATTCTACAAAACTGAATATTATATTAGTGAAGTGGGAGTTTACATCATCCAGACATTCCGTGATGATATCAAAATATCAGAGGATATAAATAAAAGGCGACGCACTAACTATTAATGTTTATTTATTGGCAAAGGCAAGAGGACAGCCAGCCACAAATTCATGGGTGAGCTCGCCAAGCCCATTAATTTTGACTTTCCTTTCATCCGTGACCATAAATAAAGGTTAATGGTCAGGGCAGAATCTGTTATTTCCATTATCAACAAACCCGAGAAAACCATCAAAATTTATGAAAATTTCTCACATGAACGACAACGTGGCCCCAGAAATGAGCAATACCCGACGCACTGTCACGCATGCTGTAAAAATTTTGCAAATCCAGAGTCTCTTTTTTGGAAAAAAGTATCTAAACTTGGCCCACAAATGCTCCATTTTGTGATTGATTATTTTTGTACAAATCACAATTTAAGTTTAAGCTGTAAAGTTACAATACTTTAAGTCGTTAATCTATTATTATTCATATTCACAAACATGTAGACAAACCATTACTGTGTATTTTTGGTCAGTAACTTTGTTTAGCTAGACCAAAATGTGACGGACAGGGCATGGTAATATAATTAAATTGATTATTTAGGCTATATGACATAAAAAATTGGTACAAATGCACATCCTAGCCTTACAAAGATTGCAATTGAATGCCTCATATACGCACTCCGGATTGGAAGAAACTTGATACACCAAGGCTAGACACACATTTTAATGTCATGATTGCATGAAGATTGTGAAACTGTAATCAATAAAAAGAGTCGTCTTGTGCCTCAGGCAGGGAGTCAACCATCGTAAAGCTACATGACACTCAGGCAGCATCACACACGCCGGCTGACACTAAGGCCGTCCAAACTTCTTTTCGGGCTTTCCATTTCAAAGCTTTTCAGGCAAATAAGAATTTCAATGTTGTTCTCCCTGGAAATTTACGGCACAAATTCACTTTGTCTGTCTATCACGTCTCTGATCCTTGTCGAGATGAAGGATTTTGCTGCTGGACAAATAACTATTCTTGTTTTTTATCCGCCCTGCTGTGGGTGGAATAAAAATAGCGTCAATGACACTGTAGCTCCCATCCTGGACTATTTAGTGTTTGTTCTCTGGTCAGATATTTGAACATGTGTGAAAGGGATAAAGTGCATGAAGTGAAAATACTTAAATGTAATGTACTGGAGACAGTGAAATATGTTTATTGTATTTATTCAGAATATAAAATGGAAAAAATACAGAATTAGATATATCGAATACTGTGATACAACCATTACCTCAACAAGTCATTTACAATGACATAGTCCACACTTGTAATAGGAGTATTAGTCTTGATGGGGCAGGAAAATGTGGTCATTAAGAAGTATCACTGGAGTGTATATGT
>LD353003.1:42385-63576 GCA_001465055.1 Ptychodera flava
ATATATATATATATATATATATATATATATATATATATATATATATATATATATATATATATATATATATTGCTTACACACACTCAAAACAAAACCACAACTGTTGTTATTCATGCATTCTCATGTATTAATTTACTAATGAATGTTTAAAATATACACTTTGTGAAAGTCAAGCTTGAATCACATCCAACCAATGATTGGTAAAATTATTTTGGTCGCATGTTGGTTTGGAATTATATTATGCTCAAAGAATGCATTGTAGAAAGATTCACTTCTTGATGTATTTTTCATCACAGCAGAGAGAAAGTGTTGTTTAGAATTTTACAAATCAGAACAATTCTGAGAGAAGTGACCAAAAAATGCCAAACTTGTGGTCAGTTACATGTATCTTGTATACTTACAGGTGGAAGGGGAGCTGATCGTGAAGTTTCACTGATGTTAAAGAAAGGTGTTGAGGCCAAAACATATGATGATGTAAGTTTCTGTTCAATTTCAGTCTTTAAATATTGCACCTGCCATCATTACCAGTCAGCAAAATGAGTTAGTAAGCCCAAATCTATTTTCACCTCTTTACATGCCTCATGAACAAGAATGAGACCTTTTTGTACATGGCTATACAGTTTTAGTATCATAGAAATGTACCTAAACATGTGATGTACCTCAAGACTTGGCTGGTAATTAAACAGAAACAATACTGAATTTTGCAGGAATAATTCCCTAATGTCAGCCTCTTGATGCTTTGTAAATTGATGCAAATTTTCACAGACTTGGATGGATTTGTAAATGTAAAAGTGTAAATCATGCAAGTCAACTATCATGTGTAAAACTCTGTTCTCTCATTTTGATGTTGACCCCTCTCTCTTGCCAAGTGAATTTTGTATTGTAAAATGTTTATCAGTATCTCTGCAACACATTATGAAATTACAATTCCTGTGTATCTGCCAGTGCATAATACTTGCCGGCACACAAGCACTCCAGATGTTTAACTTTCAAGTCATGACATTTATAACATGGGAAGCAGTGTTCCCGCTAAGGTTTTGAGAGGGTGCGCAACTTGAGATACGCCTGATTGCCTAACAGCTGGGTCCGTTCATGTATATGCTAATTTATTGAGGTACGTCACAACGTACAATGAACGTTGGTGGCAACTGCGCCGCCAACGGATGCTAAACTCGAAACGCGGAAGTAAAATCTACGCTACGCTGAGATCGCACATTTCGCCCTCAGTTTAATATCGTTTCCAAAACTAATACCGATTGAAATGACTGAGACTAAAGTTGCGCAAAACATGAAATTTCACTGCGAGAGCCTTAGTGGGAACACTGATAGGAAGTTTGGGATGCTATACCCTTGAGTTATGGAATGATGCCACAGGGGTAAAGAACAAAAACTGGCTACTATTTATATTGTCATATCATAATCTCTCTCTATGTTTAGGCTGAAAGTTTACGTGCCATAATTGACCAGTTATTTCCATTGTCCATGGACACTATTCAAAATTTTTCTCCCGGTGGCAAAATCGCCCAGAAGGCGGAATTGAACCGCTCCGATGCTAATCGGCTACAGGTTTGAAGCCTGCACCCCAGACCACTGAGGCTCATCCGGGCACCACTGCAGTGGTGCTGGATTATATATAAACTTTGACAAAAAATGCAAAACATTATTTAGGGTTCATACAGCAGGCAATGCTTCAAGTCATTTAACATTGAAAGTATGGCAATGAAGGCTGGAAAAATAGGAGAAACAGTTCTCATAATTTTGTGTTCATTTAGGAAGAAGAATACATGCAATCAGAAATGCAGAAGTTGTTTTATTAAGGGAAAAATAGCACATGCATATTTCTGCTAATTTGCATATATTATGCAAATTTCATTCAGATTGCCAAGGCAGAAAAACTGAAACCAATGGAAGTTGAGCTCAGGAGGCTTGAAGATCTTTCAGAATCAATTGTAAATGATTTTGCATACATGAGATCAAGAGAAGAAGAAATGAGAGATACAAATGGCAAGTATTGTGTTGACATGTCATAAACTTTTCCTGTTTGAAAATATTGCTAGGTCATGCATGTGTGTCAGTTTTATAGGACGTACCCATCAGCCAATCTATCTCCAAAGTGGCAGTGATGATGTTTGTACAAGTGAGAAATTTGACTGTTGAAGATACAAATTGTAAATGTTATAGTTACTGTACATACAAAATTAGGTGTATGTAATTGAGGGTTCAGTATTTATCTTCTTACTCATTTAATTCCCATTTGTGGAACAGTAGTTGTACATCCTGGTACGGCACTATTCTCTTAGCATCAATATTAAAAAAAAATAACACTAGATTTGTGGTGGACATTTGAAAGCAGCTATAACCATGGCGTAAATTTCAAAAAATATTTGATTATTGATTCAAAGCTGTGTAGTAATATTGTCATGCCACAGATAATAATAGTGAAAAACTAGGATATCTTTGACTCTGCAGCATTGTGTTGTTGAATGATTATGTACTGAAGCACTGTCATAAATAAAAGCTGCTGTGTTGTAAAGAAATTGCATGATCATTGTTTGCCAGCTATGGCTATTCAGTCAGTTACCTTGACTTATTTTATGAAACTTCGTTTTCGATGACCCAGAATAATTCTAAGTTTAGTGACATAAACAGCAATTTCAAAAATTATCCAAGTTTAAAGCAGACCTCAAAAACCCATCCAGTATTAACCCTTTCACCACCATGGTTTGTCCCAAATCCATTGTTTTCAATGGTAAAGTTGGACCTGTATACAGGGAATTGGGGATGAAAGGGTTAATGTACACCCATCTTACCGATCTGTAAGGCTAATAATATACATGCAAATGCTAATCGATGGACTAAATTTTATGTTTTAGTAAGAGCCTACTGTATATATATATGAGTGTTTAGAAATTCTGATATTGACTCAGAGAGATTAGCAATCTTTGTAAAATAGAGGGTCATGTGACTTGCCTACATTAAGGCAGTCCCTGAGGTTATTTTACAACTGTTGACCATATAGGCAAGTATTGTACACTACATTATCATATGATACATACAGTAAATAGACAGGTGAAAGGTTATCAATCCTTGTTAGAGTTCAGGTGATTAGAAGTCAGTCGTAAGTTTGATTATTGTAGTCAACCTCTCTGTACATGTATCATGTTGATTCAATCAGAGGTCCAGTCACTAGCTTCAAACAGTGTTTGTGTTCTGTTCCATGTATCATATTCATTTCCATGGTCAACTCCCCACGGCATATCAAAGTACTGATTATTTAAATTGAAAACGGCACATAAAAGATACATTTTAATGTTTAACAACTGAGTGGAGATCCAGACTGAAAGTCAGTTGTCAACAAATTAACAATGTGAATTTTTACAAAAGGTCATATCAGAAATATTCAACATTGATTACTTTTATACCATAAGGTCCTTCTCTAATCATGCTTTATTCTTGACATTACAGAATCTACAAACTCCAGAGTACTGTATTTTGCAATATTCTCAATGGTGTGCCTATTGAGTTTAGCAACATGGCAAGTCTTCTACCTGAGAAGATACTTCAAGTCAAAGAAACTTATTGAATAGATATTTTTTTTCTAACACAGAAGCATTGCTGTTTTTTCAATGCCAGGGTATTTTGTGTTCTGTACATCTTTTTGTTTGTTAAAACAACTATCATGGCAATTTCTATCTTCCGTTTGTTGTCTTCATAAAGTAAACATCCAGTGGCTGTGAGAAGGGAGCAGGTAGACTCATCACAGGTTGCTATAAAACTATTAAAGAATGTGCAAGAAATGTTTGATGAATGTCCCTTGCTGGTTGCAAAAGAAACATCCTGTTTGAGAAAACCCGTCTGGCTTTGCAAGGCATTGAATACCAGTTCTGAATTTTTTGGAAGCCGTTGATTTCTTCTATGTATTGGGAATTTGTGGTATGACTTTGTAAATCCACCACTGTAATGAATCTTGTAAGCAACCTCACTTTATAACAAGCATGAAGTTGTTATATAAGAAAAAGATGCAGTAAGGAGGCCAAACAGATACAGATCTGATTTCATCGTGCTTGATTCTGGCAAATCAAAGTTGCCACTACACCAGGACCACAGAAAAACATTTGCTTGGGTCAACATGCTTGCACGTTTTAGCCATTGAGAAATTTTACTGTACAACCAATGCACAAGAAAGCTGTTGCCATGACAACTGATGCAGCAACCAGTCTGCTAACATCAACTTTTGCTCACAAGTGTTAAAAATCACTGCCTTGGCATTGCTCCGACATGAATCAGCAAAGGCACATCAATTGCATTCCCACTTCCATAAATTTATTGTGTATTTATCGCCTTCTGTAGGTTTTGCACAAAGTTTAACTAAGGTTGGTATTAATATAAGCATCGTCACTTTCATTCAGGAAAACCAGTAGCATTGATTCATATTTTGATAGTACCTGGTAAAATTTAATATCAAAATGTGAATATTGTGAGAGTGTGACATCACTTTATACATGCCATGGTAGCAATCTTCCTCAAGTGATTTTGATTTTGTAATTCATTTATTAAGCAAGGTCTTCACATTCAAGTATTTAAAAATTAAGGCTTTGTGAATGAGCATTTGAAGTGGAAAATCATTGAATTCATAAGGGCTTTTAGTTGAGAAGACATTAGAAATCATTACAGTGTGTAATTCAGATAATTATCTATGCAGGGATCATCTTTTCTGGAACTTTCAGTGTAGGTAAGTGCAGTATGACATTGTTATATATTTTCTAAAACCAGAAATATAACTGCGGCATGAACAGCATTATATGCTTGATAGAATCCATGAATAAAGCCATGGGCAGTTGCATACCTGCTGTTGTGCAACATTTTGCTTAAATGCACTGGTATGTCGTGAGAATAAATGCGAATCAATCAAAATCAACCGTGTCCGTGATCCAGTCCTAACATCAATGTGGGGAATTATTTCTTTGACATTGCTTTATGTTTTGACACGGCTACATATGTCAAGCACTATGAGATACTTTACAGGTGGCTAATAACTTTTGTTGAAAATTTAGAAACAAATCTGAATGTAATCACCACTTTTGCTATTTGATTTTGTTATTTAATGTTTAGGTAATCACTTCCAGTCATCACCAGGTCTGTAAGTTTGCACTAGTAGAATATTTTTAATTAATGTACATTCTTTCTCATGTCTGCTCTGAGGTTGAAACAATTTGATGTTGAAGACGCCGGGAATGAGAGCTTACACAAAGATTTATCAACTTGTTTTCTGGTGTACATACTTTGAATCATTTTAACAAAATCAAATTTGCAAGCTTAAGTAAAGTTGCACAGTTTATTATTGGAGAATAGTGTCTCTTGTAGGTTTTTATCTACAGCAGACAATATTGGATTTATTGCCTTGCCTATTCACCTTATAAAAAGTAGCATCCTGAGTATTGTGTCTTCATTTCTTAGTCAGTTTTCTCTGTAGCAATACAATAAAGATACTACTGGTATCCAAACAGCATCGTAGGAACTGAAGTTTGTCTTTTCCTTTTTCTAGGAAACAAAATAGATGATTTTATATCATTCTTTTTATGGCATTTAATTGAAATGAAATAACA
The DNA here is from genome assembly GCA_001465055.1 of Ptychodera flava. NCBI lineage: Eukaryota > Metazoa > Hemichordata > Enteropneusta > Ptychoderidae > Ptychodera > Ptychodera flava. Next base: position 47,992 of record LD353003.1, read on the forward strand.
TAGAGAACTGCACAATAATTTTTTTGTTGAAAACAAAAAAACGTTTAATCCTGATTGTTACATTTTAAGTAATCCATGGATGTAAATGCTCAACATACATTGAAAGTCAATAAAATATTTTTGAGAACGTTTCTTCCAATTCTTATATTTTCTTTACACATCCTCTGATCCCTACAGACCCATGGCTTTGTTATGGGTAGATTCCAGCATACATGACTATTGTTCTCACTAAGAATTTTCATACACTGAGGATTGGTTAACCGTAGCACACATCTACAGGCGGTAGAAATGTAAGGGAAATTATCATGTATTTCTCAGAATTGGCAAATAGTTCAGTAATTAATTATTCCAGGAAACTCTGTTATCATGTGAAAGTGATGGCATTTGGTGTGGATATGATTAAGTCAATTGAACTCGCATACCACTATTAACTGTGGCAAAATGCTGCTAAGTAAAACTGCTTCAAATTATTTCTTTCCTATCTGTTAATATTTTAACACCATCTATCTTGCTATCCCAAACTCAGTAACCTTTGATAAGTTATGACATTGACAATTCTACTAAAATATTCTGTAAATTTTACTCTGTTTGCAAATATTGAACCTAGAAAATATAAAGCCTTACAACAGGCTGCTCAGCATAGGCAATAAATAACTCCTTGGAGCTGGAGCAAACTTGTGAAATGAAAGAGCCCTACAAGGTAGGCAGCCATAGCACAGCATAGCTTTACATGGTATTCATCAGAAGTATTATTCAGTGGATCTCCAGAAACTGGTAACTCCAACAGGTGATGCATTCCTTGTAGACTAATTTTGGTTGCAGACTTCACTGTACCCACCATCAATGGTGCCATGTCACTCTGCAGTAGTTGACAACAAACAGACATCATAGTTGGTCTGCGGTTTGTTAGACTTCAGTCTTCAGTCTTTTGTGTTTTCCTGGTTGTTAATTCACTGCTGCCAACACAGCTAGAAAAATCAAACAGACCCAAATGTAGTTTGAGATGCCCTTTGATGCTCAAGTGTGCATATTCATTTATATGGACACTGAATGTGAAATAGTAACATAATATTGTGACAGTTCATGCCTGCACAAAATCCTACGACCTCGGACACTACTTTTCAGACAGTATTTACATGCATGATATTGCAAACATTATGGAAATTATGTAAACATTGTAAGCTGTATACCTTCAGTGTTTATGATGGGTAATTTTAATTAATTATGACAAGACCAGCATAGTACAAGGGGAAGACAACCATATGTAAAAAGACGATCTAAATCCTAAAATGTGAACAGTGACCCCTGAACACTTACCATGGTCCAAGAAGCTGTGTGATTGGTAGATGGGGAGGTGTTGTTATCATGTCAAGCTTCAGAGGCTCCTTACAAGACGGCAAGTCAGTCTGTTTAAAGTGTGAATACCTAAATTGTAATGGACTTTCACTGAATCCAGAAACACTCAACCTCTCTTCAAGTGACTGCTGATTTACAGATGAAGCTACATAACAACAAGGAGAAAATACCATTTAGAGCAAGCAAAAGCCCAAATAGTGAAGACATTGTGCACTGGTTTTGAAGACATTGACAGCAACCCAAGCGATTCACTTTTTGTTTACTGATGATAAGTGGATTATCAAATCAGCTTTCTTATCACCCCCACCCCAAGCAAAAATACTTGTAAATTAATGAGTTCTCCTTTTGGCTAAAAGATCAAGAAAGTGAAAAAAGGGTAGCGGGAATCCACTGGTGTAAAACCTGACATTATTGTTTTACTCGCACTTGTTGATTTGCAATGTTACCTATGGGATCTGAGACTTATAAATGAGTGCTAGGAAGACAAGTACTTCAACCCCATGATAGTTATATTGAACAAATGTTACTGTGCATGTCTACAAAAGTTAAAATACATGTATTACAAAGAAGCCCTTATATAACTGACTTCCGCTACTGCCATGTTGGACAAGACAAGGAAGAATTACATAACATCTTACAAGTACAAGCTTCCTTGTAACCATGGCGATGTGGGACCATATCATCCAGGCCAAGCAGCGTCTCTGGCTTCTGACCAGCTGCGATAGCAGCATTGAAGTCTGCCCATGTCTTCACACTTTCCTTTATTGAAGACAAATTATGAGATTTAAAACAAAAAGTTCATGAAACTTCTCATAACAACGAGCTAAAAAGAAGTTTTGAAGCAAAATCATCTACACCATGATTCTGAACTTGAAAAACAATCTTCATGTAAATTGGAACAGGAAAATAAGGAAAATTTGAAACTGTCCAAACAACTTGAACTGCAAAAATGGCTTCAATCTTCATTAGAATCTTCGCTATTCTGAGATTTAATACAGTTCTCTGGCATCTTTGAAAAGTACATAATACGTCTGAGGGATAATATTAATAATAATATTGAGCGTAAGGTATGAACAGCGTGAATTGTTGCACACTGCTGAGATTTCAAACCTTTGACATTTGGAATCAAGGCGATAAACTCAATATCCAGTCATAATGCAGTATTCCATCCGCGGTTCTTCTCGACTTCCGGGGTGTTTTTTTGTTGCAAAAGTGCTCATGGGCCCGACATACGCGGCAATGAAATACAACTTTGAAAGACTGGATTGTTGACAGCTGCAGGTTTCGCGCCAGCTCTTGGATGATTGTGAACAGCTGATTCGAGGAAATACGCGCATGAGCAGATCTATCATAAAAATGGCTACCGAAGACAGCGGGGAAACGGGTAGCTCAATATCGTCGGCGATTTCTGACGCTGGACAAGAGGAACTATATATCCCAGTTCGGACTCTAGGAAGAGGTGCATTTGGTGAAGCTGTGTTGTATCGTAAACTAGAGGTAAGGTCCAGGTGTATTTGTGAAACAACGCAAAACGAGATGGTGGCGCCATTCGTGAGATTCGATGTTATCGCGTAGACACCCACTTGACACAGTGAGAAGAATAACATCTATCATGTAAACTGACATAACACTTCAATCTTACGTTAGCATCATTGTAGATAGCCAAGAAGCTATTGTGTGTTTGTCGTTGCAGACCTGATCGCCTCTTCAATTATTTTAGTAGCGAGGATGTACCCCCTCGAGCACCCCGCAGTGCTACCTTGTGAATTACCTGTAATCGATTGTTTACGTTGCGTTTGTGAATAAGAATGGCCGGCCAGGTAGCGGAAACTACGCTCTTGTTAGCATCTGTGAGAGCGTGTGCACTAAGGTGGCGTACGTAGCATCTTGAGATCACAGATGCGTACGCAAGTATCAAACCTTATCTTACAGACATGATTTGAATAGGGATAACAGTTGCTATGACAACAGACTTAAAAAAAAGAAAATAGTACATGCCTAGAAAATAACGTACACAGGGTTTTGAAAACAAGAAAGTTGATTTTGTAATATTACATACGGAAATAGACTCTGAAAATAAAACCAGCATCTCCAGTTGCATTAACATGGTAATTCCAATAAATAATATTTGAATATTGTAGTTCTACACTATTTGAAAAACATGTCTCAGGGCAATCCAAAGTCCTACTTGTATGCCAAAAAGTTTTGAAAACCACTATTTTTACTTTTTCATTATTATGTTTCATTTCCATTTTTTTCCGTAATCCAATAACTCATTCAACAATCTTTGTAATTCTACCATAGTGCAACTCATGAGGACTGGATTGTTTCCCAGAGCAACATAATGTATTTGATACTGGAGATACATCTGAAGAATACTCACTTTTCAATTCAGTTTCCATGACAAAAAGTAATGGCAATATAATGCAGCCTTGTTGAAGGCCACAATTACATATGAAAAAAAAATTGGTTAAACGGAAAGGCATTCATACACATCAGTGATCTCCCCAGGATTTTCTGATAGAGTGGCGGCTAATTTGTATAACAATAAATGTAATTGTTATGGTAATGAGTTTCTATTGTTTACCAAAAATTATAGAGTGGCGGCCACCACTCTATAATAGCTCTGGGGAGAACACTGCACATGCTTTGACATTGGTATACATATATTAAACTTTGAAAGTTCTTTTGACACTGGATTTTATGAAATAACAACTAATGTTGAATTCTATCAAAACTTTCAAAAATCACTAAAACTGCACAGTTTTCCTTTTCTTTTTGATAGGTACGGATTCATTATGTTTCTCATAATGGTACTCTTTTGGATCCTAATCTAGAGATCAGAAATATTACAATAGCTGTCAAATGTTTTTTCTAGCCTTTTACAAAGAATTAAACAAGTTTTTCTAATAACAAGGAGAAGATATCTCCCCCAGTAATTTCCAGGATTATCCCTACCACCCTTTTTATATGTTTCGGAAAACCATCCCTTTCACGCAAGAATTTGGAAAATGGCCAGATAATAAAAGTGAATTGAATATTGAACATACAATAATTTAATTGAAAATATTTGTGGTACATGTTTGTAGATTTCTCCTACAATAACATCTACTGTAGGTGCTTTATTATTTTGGGGTATGTTTACGCTTGCTTTGATCAACTAACATAGTACGTTCATCCAATGCAGTACAACAATATCCAGATCATCACATTGCATTCTGATTTTATATGTTCACTATGAAAAGTCTGGTGTTGTCATGAAATTCATAAAATTATTTTCATCAGTGACTGAGAGATTGAAAAGATCAACAAAAGTAGTTTAAGGCATGATTCTCTTTGAATGTTTACAGAAGACTATCACTATTGTTTCAGTTTATTATCGAGAGTTTTGTGGGAAGAAAATAAGTTTTTCAGTTAACAATATCAAATCAATGACACTGCCATATTAAACCAGCATCTTGCTTTCTTACAGGATAACTCTCTAGTCGTGTGGAAAGAGGTTGACCTTACAAGATGTTCAGACAAAGAAAGAAGAGATTCCCAGAATGAGATTGAAATTCTTTCACTTTTGAATCATCCCAATGTTGTCTGTTACTATAATCATTTCCTTCATGAAGACACTCTGCTGATTGAAATGGAGTATGCCAACGGTAAGTCACTCATAAATCCAATTATTAAAAGAATATTAATTATGAGAATAGTCAATTGTAACGATAAAAGGGGGTCAACGAATCAGTAAAACATTTGGTTCCCCACTAATCCAGTGATCTTGCAAACTATGTATGACTGTGCTGTATTCGGACATTATCATACAGTAGCACCTGTATTTATCGGTCTTCCTAGACCAAGTAAATTAACAAATCCACCTGACCAAGGAGTGAATTTGTTTGTTGTCCTTGATCTAAGATCGCCAGATTTTGCTTATTGCCATCATCATCATCGTCGTTATCATCATCGTCATCACTTAGATGATAATTATGATAGCAATGAATACAGTGTTGATGGAGATGATGATCTATTTAATGCTATGTAGCATAAAGGAGGACAATGTCATAAACTCATAACTTATGGATCATGTACTTCTATTCACAGCAGTAAGAAAGTAGAATGTCATGAGTTTGATAACTGTTTGCCGTTTAATCTTTGAGTGTACAGCTGTATATGATATTTAAGAAATAAAGCACACCCAGCGACGGTATACCACGAGATTTTGACCAGTTCACGACATATATGCACGAGCAATAGCGAGTATATATATGTCGTGAAATGGTCAAAATCTAGTGGTATACCGTCGCTGAGTGTGTTTTATTGCTATTATATCATAACAGTACATTGAAATTCTGGTGTAGAACGTCAAAAACGGATTTTTTGCTCAAGCTGAGAGCTCGAGCGTGTGCCAGCTGTGGTATATTACCGATATACCACGGTTCTTTTGGCGTCTCGACCAGTCAGATCGCTGTATTTGTGCCATCAATATACTGGTATGATATAATTGTGAATATATTGTGTATATGTGATGAAAAAGCTACTTCAACTGGCGATTTCCTTCTACCATTAAACATCGATCATTTGCTGTGAATTTTTTTCCCATCAGGTGGCACGTTGTATGAAAAGATTATAAACCAGAACCAGCAACTTTTTGAAGAACATGCAAGTATCAATTTAGTGCAATATTAAAACTTTACCAATACTTGTATTCTCGTCATAAACCCCACTTTCGATGTTTTCATTTCTTCAATCTGTGACACCAGTAGTATGATTGATAAGTAGTCACTAAGTAAACAAGCAGTTTGCAAACCCTCAATTAACAGAGGCAGCATTATTCTGTTCACACAAGTCACCTAATTGGTTAATAGGCAAAGAATGGGTATTTATGTACTGTGTTATCACATTTTAACGTGTTCTGAATTGCAAATTGCTAGGGGCTGCGGAGTCCCCAAATAAAGCACAGTGTATAGTCAACAAAATAATTGGCCAAAACTAATAGTTTATATACCTATCTATTATATGAGTGAAATAGTTTCACATAAATATAATGCCCCTGAAGGTATTTATGCATTGGATAAAAAGGTGTGCACTGTTAACCTAGAAAATATCAAGACCTACACACAGCAAACAAGCAGATATTCATATCGTTGTTTGTGTATTATGACAGTGTTCTCCTATTACCATTGTGTGTACACTACCAGAATAAATTTCCATACCTTAGAAAAAATTTCACAATGAGGATATTGTTTAGCAATCATGTATGGAATAACTCCTTTAACCCTTTCACCCCCAGTTCCCTGTATACAAGTCCAACTTTACCATAGAAAACAATGGATTTGGGACAAACCATGGTGGTGAAAGGGTTAAAGACTGAAAAAAATAGCAGTTGTGTGCATTTTAAAACAAGGGTTTTAAGGTCATACATGCTGTATTACATATTTTAAGCAATGGAACAATCATGTATTTCATTGAAATAAAAGAATCTAGCTTTGACAGTACGGTTGTGAAACATTTGATGTTTTTGCAGCTGTTCAGTTACAGCGACACTTCATAGCAGATGACACATATGTGAACTTGTTTCATTAATATTGTGGCATTTAATCATTCTTGTCTCTCTAGATTATCATATGGTATTTTTTTCAAATATGTTCAGCTGTTTCCCACATTCATGAATTTGGAATTCTACACAGGTATGTGTGAACTTAACCAGCCTGTTGTCAATGTTTACAGAGTTTACTGCACCAATATTAGGTGACACTTAGTGACTTACTATCATTACACATTGCATGCTTGAGCCTTTTCCTGCCAAGTCCATGTTTCACCACCAGGTCAAAATGGTTAAAATTAATGAACCACACAACATATTCCATATGGTGTATTTTAACATAATACTGTACATTTGAAAGATGTTGAAAACATAATTACTGTAAACTTGATTGTTTTGGACTAAAGATGCTATAACAGACCAAACCAAGTGGGTGAAAATACGTCATGTTTTGGCTCAATACCATTTTTAACTGACTTGGCTGAGGGGAAGTGATGCTGTCTGGCAGGAAAAGGGTTAAAGTCATTTATCGGTATTGATCCACAACAAGAAATGCAATTTAGCAATTTAGGACAGAAGAGAGCAAAGTTATAAATCATCATTGAAATACCAAAGCCAATTGACATGTCCTCGGAGAGAAAATTATTGAATTGTCAAGATTGCATAGCAAAAATCTGCCTTACATACTCTGTCATGTATTTGAAATTTTTATGTGACGTGAACTTAATCATTGCTGTGGAATGCAAGGTCTCCAAAGGTGGAGAAGGAGCATATGTCCATTTTGTGTGGAGAGATAAAACTTTCACTTACCATTGTAAAAGTTGCATTGAAAAAAGAATGCTTTTGTAAATGAAATCATAGTTTAAAAATACAAAATTCTGTCTAATTAACAAAATTTATGTTCCAACACAGTGTGAATTTTATTGCATACATGCCTGAGAGTCAAGGTTAGGATAAGGATGAATTCAGTTGCGTATAAAAAGAGAGTGTAAATGTTTAAAATCATGGTCTGCTTGTATCCAAAACACATCAACTGAATATCGGTAACCCAAACTGGTAAGCTTGAATTTTGCTGAGTGTCAGATGTAATAATGAGTGTCAGATGTAATAATGAGTGTCATGTTGTTTTCCATTCCAGGGATATCAAAACCTTAAATATTTTCTTGACGAAGTCAGCATTAGTCAAACTTGGAGATTTTGGTATTTCAAAGGTTTTAGACAATCAAAGTCAAATGGCAGACACTGTAAGTATGACTGCCAGTAATTTTATATATCAAATTTAGGTGTAATATTTTGTGTTCAAATATTAAACAATGGACATACACATTGAAATTTATTAGGTTTATACCTGTCTAGGTACAAGCGTTGTGAAAAATAGTACATGTATGATGTTTTGAATTGATTTGAATAGAACTATGACATCTTCCATTAACATACCAAAGGAATTATTGCATTACATACCATTTCAACTGAAAATTTGATCATATGTTAGCTAGTTGTCCTGCAGTCTTTGCAATGTTATCCTGAAGAAAACACAGTGTAAGAGCAAAATGAAGTACTTTGGAAAGAAGCCCATCACGTTGACCAGCTTTCACATGTAGATAATGTTACAGTTACTGCTAACAGAAACCATTGTATGTGGTACACTATCACATACACCCTCTAAAAACAGTACAAAAGTAAATGAAAATTCTTTACATTCATTGTTTATGAATGATATTAATTTTCACATCATGGTTTGCATTGCAGGTTGTCGGAACACCGTACTACATGTCACCAGAAATTATTCGAGGTGAAAGGTAAGGAGGATGTTTATATCAGTTAATCTGAACTGTTTCTTTCTCTATTTCCAATTTTCAATTCATCTTCACACATCTGTATATATTAGTTTCTTCAACATTTCTTTTGTGACTTAAATATATTACTTTTGTGACAGCATTCAAAATACCATAAGGTTTCACCTTAAAAGTCCATATGCTTGCAATGCAAGTGTAATTATAGATATAAATTTGGCATGATACAAAAAATAGTTTTCCTTGCCTGGCGTTTAATGAAACATGATTGTCTTCAGCAAGCTTTGACTGTAACACTTTGAAGATAAATTGCTTGCCATTGTAATACGGCAATGCTGTACTGGAATGCCTGAAATGTAGGGCTGAGAATGTGTTGTGTGTTGGCATTGATGTGCATATGTCTGTGACGTGCAAGGATGACATACACAAATTTGTAAAGAAATGCTTTGATCAAGTGCATGAGTTAATTAAATATCTATAGCTTCATTTCTCAGTAGATTTTCACATCATGTAGCTGCCCAATTAATGCTTCCATAATATCTGCGATTTTGGCCATTTTGTGATTCTGCCAATTGTATGCCAGATATTTATCTCAGATAGGACAATGGAGAAACATTATTCAGTATCCAGTGCTACCTGTATGTCCAATCAGAAAGTTTGTAAGGAGACTTCAGTGACTGAAGCCAGTTACGCATTCTGGTAGACAACATTTGGATGGTGCATGCATGTGTACGACATAATACATGTATTATACATCTGCCATTGACAACAATAGAATTTTGTGTGTAGGTAGGAAACTGTATGAAATGAGCATGCCATAACAGTAAACATTATCAGGGCCCCAAGCCCAAGGCACTGTGACTCTGCGGGTGTCTCCTTGCATTCACTGTTTGTATGGTTTCAAGGTACCCGTTGGATGATTGCACTCTGTATGTGTAGTGGCACAGGCTATAAGAAGGGTTTCCAATATGGCGTTTCATTCTTGAACTATCAATTAGGAGAAAAATGGATAATATTGAATGAAAATGGTCACTTCATGGCCCATTGGACACTATTTACAAATGTCAGACGTATTCTAATAAGGTTAAAAGGAAAATACGGCAAAGGATTTACTCAGACATTTGCACCGCACATCACATTCCACTTTGCATCTGGCAATATGCAACACTAACGTCTTCAGGCAACCTTCATGTAATAACCCCATAACATCACAAAATAATACATGTTACAATGATAATTCTAAAATCCATAGAGGCTGTGATCAGAGATACGTAAAATAAATGAACAAAAACAAAAAGCAATTGATCTGGTATAAATTCTTTGTTGCAAACTTTAAATAAATTATTGAAGTTATGTCAAAGACTGACTTTAAGAGAATAAATTTAGAATGATCAGAGGAATGTAGGCTACGCCTCAGGACACAGAGACTAATCTAAGATATTGATGACCAGTACCATAAAGACATTTAAAAGTGATGTTAAAATCTCAGTTATGAATCCGAGGTCTTGTTTCCACCATTGCCAGATCAGAGTGCCCTTCACACAGTGGACAGTGTACTGCACATATTATTGTATGACCCTTTACCATGTCCATAACGAGTGACCACTAAACACCGAGTGAATACGTAATACACAGATATCACCATTTGGTAAAGCATGGCATCAGAATTACTAACCCAGCATGGAATGCTGTCTGTGTATTTACTGACAGGTACAATAACAAAAGTGACATGTGGGCGTTAGGATGTGTGCTCTATGAAATGCTGACACTGACTAGGACATTTGATGCATCAGTAAGTATCTTGAGAAGATGGTCGGTGTGTTTCCACAGTTGACATAAAGCTTTTGTCTTGAGGGTTTAATGGAGACCTTTTGTAAAATAATGCTTAGTAGTACATGATGTAAAACCACTTTTATTGAAAAGAAGAGATAAAGAGAGTTTGTAAACTTTATACACAAAAAGGCTTGTTTCCTATCATAAAAGTTTATCCGTGTGATGTTCAGTAATACACATTGACATCGCTTATTAAAAGCAAACAAAAAAGGAAAGCTTGTCAGATATTTATTGTTGACACTCAAATTTAAGAAGAAATTTATATCTGCCAAATTGACGAAGAGACAAAAGTTATGAACTATATTTAGTAGTGCTCCTACATTCTGAGTGAAGTTCATCATATGCTACATGCTTTTCAGTCCTGTACAAAATATCTGAGCTTTGAAACAATATGTCAGATTTGATTTACCTTTGTAAATACTCTCTTTGTACTCTAGAAGTGAGAGGGATTTTAGTAGATTCATGTCACATAATGAACCAATAGAATATTCTATATTTCCATATCAATTTATATTTCATGAACTTTACAGAATCCATTGAAATTGTGCTACGAGATAGTGCAGGGTAAATTTCAAGTCGAAATTGATTCACAATATTCCGATGAAATGAAGTCACTTGTCGTAGAATTGTTACAACAATCTCCACAAAGAAGACCGACAGCAGATGAAATCCTGACATATCCGATGTTTTGCACTTCAGGAGGGTATGTACTGCTTTGTAATATCACCTGCTCAAACACAAAATGCATGTAGATCATGTGGCTGAAATTGAAATTACTGAAAAACATTTACTGTTCAGAAAATAATTCTGTGTTATTTGAATAATTTCAACATTTACTATTTGGTTGTATTTCATCTTCTCAGTGACCCATGTAGCATCTATACAGTCTTTAGTGATACCTTATATTTGATTCTTTCTACATTCAGATGACCTAGTTCTTCCTTAATGCACAGTGTTTCTGCTCCAAATGACTTCCAAGATGTACTGTAAAGCATTTCTTTTTAGCTAGCATCCTTTATTAGCAAATTTAGCTCAGTCTGACAACTCTCTGATTTAACCTGTTCACCCCCAATTCCCTGTAAACAGGTCCACTACCACCATTGATAACAATGGGATCGGGCCAAACCACGGTGGTGAAAGGGTTAAGATGCCACTAATTTACACTTTTCCCTATCTACTATGGTTAAGATGTCTTTTCAGCTAAATTAAAAACCTGGTCATTGCAATTAAATCTGAAAACACTATAAAGCATCCAGCTAATCAAAGTGTTTTACAGTACCTTACAGAAATCCCAGAGGAAGACGGAATAAGCTGGCTTTCAGATGGTAAAAGCAATAGCAACAATACTTCATAGCACAAGTGTTGTGAGGGAAATAGATATGATTGTCTTGCACCAAACTTCTCATGAAAAATTTCTGCTTGAAAATTTCAGATTAATGCAACAGAAGGTTGCAGAACTGAATGCTTCAACTAGGATAGCAAGAACCTCTGTTAGTCAAAGCGACACAATTCCTGTTGTCACGTCAAAAGTTAGTGAGGTGAGTGTGTGTACATTCAAAAAAGTACCTTGAAACTGATGAGGTAGAGTCTATGATGTTGACTCAGAATTCAAAAGAAAGGCATGTAACCTCTTGCTTCAAAAAGCATTTGGCATCACTAAACCTAACCTAGTTGATTTTATCTTGAAAAACTTGTTTCATTGATTCATAATTATTGTATAAGATGATAGAAAAGTTTTAAAATGCACCAACATGGATCCAGTACATGCAATGTGTGTTTTGGAATCTAAAATTTACACTCAAACCAACAAGTAAAGATTAAAGGGAAAATGAATAAAAGCTGTAAAGCTGATAATGCTATGTGTGCATTTTGAGTAACTTCCAACGGTACCTACACTGCTTTGAACTGGTTGCATTGTGTCATTATTTAGCATTTGCAAAAAAAATACATAACCATGTCTTAATTCTAGGTGTACTATAATGACTGTCTTGTTTCTAGGTGTACTATAATAACTGTTTTGTTTCTAGGTGTACTATTGGGGTGGTGGAAGGCTAACTCCTCAAAAGATGGATATATTCAAGGACGGAGACAGTGCCTTACAAGTTTCTGCTGCACACTGCCATTTTGCTGTTGTTACTGTTGAAAAAGAGGTTTACACCTGGGCTGTAAGTAATATGGATATCATATGGATGTCCAGTAACCGATCAAATTGAACTTTTGTGAGGTACAATGTAGTTTGCATCCTATGATGTTGACCTTGAATTTAGCTTTTTTCTGAAATAAGTGTCTCTCGCAGAAGTATGCTGTAACCCTGGGGAGACAGCATTTACTATCTTTCATACCTGGATTAGCAAAAATATAAAGTTTGATTGGTCATTAAAAATTATATTTTCATATAAGAAAGAAGTTCTTTGAAGTGACCATCATTGCGTACAAGATTGAGGTTTCCTTTGTTTACATATTACAACTACTATTACTACTTGACATTGAACATAATTTTCATTTTGTTACAAACTATATCCTGGTTTTTCATGTGTGACACTTTGTTTCATCTAGGTTACAAATTTGAAATAGTAACATTTGAAATATGCAAAATTCATATTGGAATGTTATTATTATGGTTAGTCATCCTTTGATAAAATGGGAACTTCAAAAAGTGTGACTCTGCAAGTAAGACTAAAATTCACACTGAATATTATATATTATAGCCCAAACAAGAAACCATATGCCAGAAGGCATGTGACTGTTTAGCAGATTTCAAGAGGGCAAATGGTCTCTTGCCTCGAGGGTACATGGTGCCCTGTTTTGGCTATAATGTTTTTATTGTATGTGTCTCTCAAATGATTTTCACTCCAAACGTTTGGGTATATATGCAAATGAAAATCACATGCTTTATTTCAAGACAAAAATCGGGAACAATGTAAGAATACATTTAAATCACTATCATGTAATTTATCAATTATCTTGCATAATTTTGTAAAACACTTGATACCGTATGTCAATCATGGAATTTGATCATTCTCAAATCCCAAATTTGTAAAGTTGAAAATAGTTGGGGGCTAGTTTCAGTCAAATGATGACTATGCGGCCCACTGCATCTTCATTAAATTACCATTGAATCCTATGGAGCATGTGACTTTCAATGTACAGAGCATGTGATAAGTGTAAATATTTGATTTTCTGAAAATTCTATCAAAGGCCATTCTATTTAACATAGTGTAATAATGATGGCTATATTAGGTAACGCATGCCAACCAATTTCCTGATGTGGGCATTCTTGTTGCATCATTCAATGCAGAATGTACAAGGTGGTCAAGGAATGGTTGGTCAGTTGGGCCATGGAGACACTGCCTCATACAGAACACCGAAGAAAGTTGAAGTATTGCAAGGCAAAGCTATAAAACAAGTATCCTGTGGAGAGGAATTCACTGCCTGTGTTACCGGTAAATATCAACATGTAACATAGACGTTTAGACTTATCAATATATTAGAAGAAATAAACTTCAGCGAACTCCTCATACACACTGACAGGTGGTGTGATCTCAGACTTGTGTGACTTTGAGAGCCTGTGTTCTTACAAATAATTCACAATAAATCAGCCTTATAAAAAGGTTGGCCAGAGTTTTTTATTTCAATGAGGTCCAATGTGGCAACGTTGCGATTTTGTTGTTCTCAATATGTAAATTAGTTACTTAAACAAATGGGAAAGAAAACCCTGTATCTACAGTACGCCTGCGAGTGTTATGTTGCTGTCATGTCAACTTTCTTGGTCAATATCTGTATGCACGTGCTAGTTGTAGGTTATATCAAGACAAGAAAACCACCCTAATCAAATTTTGAAAACTGTCAACCACAATTTCAGATTGTTACTTGTGTTAAACCCCTCATATCATGAGCTCAGGGTCCTTTTCAATCATTCACTCATGGAGTAGGCTTATGTCAACAAACAGCTAGATCACTTGGAACACTAGAGGGCGTTTGCAAGGGGAATTAGTAACTTGACAAGCCATTAAGTGCTACACACAACCATAGCAGGATACAAAATTATGAAAGCTTACACAGACAAAGTTATAGAGAAAGTTATAGAGAAATACTTAGCAACTAGTGGACTAGTCTTATATATAAATATCATCATATACTGCATGTAGTTTCAAACTTCCAGTACGTGCAGACTGGCACTTGCAGAGAAAAATTTGTGAAATTATTCTCATTTGTGTGGTAAGATGTGTACAATTCACATCAAAAGTCAATGAAAATAAACAAATATTCCTTTTGTGTTTTTATGAAGAAGGCCAGTAAAGCATTGTCTTACAAATACAACTCATTAATTTTTTCTACAACTTGCATTGATTCCTATATTTATTTTCCAGTTGTAGTGAAGATCAGGATAGCAGTATTGCATGAATGAGTTTTTCTCTTTCAAAGATATTTAAGTTAATGCCAGTAGAAAAACTTCTTTGATAAACCAGGTACAGTAAGGCAATTTATGACTGGCCATGATTGTGTTTATGATGTTTTTTTCATAGAAACTGGTGTATTGTACACGTTTGGTTCGGACTACTATGGATGCATTGGTTGTGATAATTCAGAAGGTGATGAAGTACACACACCAATACCTGTCAATTATTTCAGTGAGACACCTGTAGACCAGGTGTCATGTGGTACTTGCCATGTTCTAGCTTTAACAAGAGATGGAGAAGTGTTTTCATGGGGCAATGGCGAGTATGGTGAGTTATCATATGTTAGCCATTAAGGGACGATTCAGAATTTACTTCCAGGGGGAGGGTGGAGGATTTTCTATTTTCTCAGTGATTTTTTTCCATGCCCCCCCCCCTAGTAAATTATAGAAAAAATCTATGGCCCCCCCCCTCATCTTTCCTGTTTTTTTTCCATGGCCCCCCCTAATATATACATGCATGCTTATACGGTACATTATAGACATATCTAGTCTAACAAGTTGCAGGAACTGTAGGGCCTAGTGGACATTAATCGATGATATAACAAATCATTTCAGGGTTATGTGACTATAAAAAGAATGATTTGCAGGGACTGCAAGTGGCAGACTTTTGG